>JAADWP010000401.1:0-23929 GCA_023336215.1 Globisporangium iwayamae
ACTTTGAGAGAAGATTCTGCTCGATTGAGTCGATGAAATTTGCTCGTTTTCTCGTACTCCTTTTTACTTGAACGAGACGATTCGATTGATGTAAAATAGTCATGAGGTCAAAAAAGCGTCCTCGTTGCCCCCGACCACTGTGAGCTAGTAAATTACTATCGAAATATTATTGGTCAATAATTTGAATGTGGAGCTGTTTTATTGGCTAATAAATTTACCATAGAACTGTTTTAGCAGAAGGTATATTTCTGAGCATTTCTTATAACGAAAAACGATGCACATGTGGCAATTACAGAGCATGAATCTACGCCAGGTGTCGACTTTGATGGCTCATTGCTCGGTCATTACGAGTCTTCTTGAAATTCTAGTGATAGCATAACAGTTTTGAAATGATAGTGAATATGATGGCGTTGAGTTTTATGCTTCACAGCACGATCCGGATTTTTTTGGAGAGACCCCCAAAATTCGGTCTGGTTGATTCAGAGACTGCTTGTTAAAATGTCGTTTTGGTAACGATAAAAAGCGCTTTGCGCGTGGTTTTGCTCTTTGCACAACATATCTAAACAGCGTCGACAAACTCGTAAAATTGACTGAGGTACGGATCAAAACGTGAGTACTCATAATCACTTGGCGCGGAGTGTAATAGGAAACACATATCCAAACAGCACGCGTCAATTCCAAAAACTGACGGAGATATGAGCAAAAAGGTAGTGTGCGAGAAGACTTGGCACAGAATGTATAGCCATTTATAAGGATGTCCGAAATATTATGATCGGCACTTTAATGAGAATGATGCCTGTACTATGAAACACATATCATATCTAAATCGCACTCTCAAATTCGCATGGATGTTGAAATATGAAGAACTTTGTATGTGTGCGTATGGTATTGTCCCTGAGTGTAGCACATGACGCATGACGCATGGCGCACGAGCAAGTGTCATCCCTGATTCACATGCAACGTTAGGCTTGGCAGCCTCCTTCCTCGTTCTATCGACGTGCTTGAGGACGACGGCTTGAGCGATCTAGGCGCGCCAGCCTAGCGACCTCTATGATTATGGGCCTGTGCCATGAACGGCCAAGAAGGTGGACGCAGGTGCGCAGGAAGCACGCTCCTCTTGCTGTGCCAAGACGTGTGCGCTGTCGTCTGTATGAGTGGAGAAAAGCTGCTGAGGCGCGGGGTCACGGTGCTGCTGCTCGTGTGCTTGAGTGCAGAAGCAGCTGGTCCTCCGTTGCTTTCAGCGGTCGCGCTCGTCGACGTAGACACTGTACGCCTACACACGTCGTTCGTGGGCGTGAAGGCCCGCGGTGTGTGCGAGTGAGACTGGGGTATTAAATGCAGCGCTTCAATGACATGATACAGCACAACGCTGCAATGGCACAATGCCCAGCGTTCTTGTGCAGTATCATGTCGTCATAATGGATAGTTTAGACATGAACAACAAGGCGAGCTTGCACATGCTCAACACGCTCATTTGTGTGTGTTTGTATGTATTTTAACGCAATAACCACGACACTAAGTGCATGCGCATGTGTGGGGGACACGGAGGATGAATAAAAAAACGGGGTGAGTTGGTTTGTTCGGTCGGATAAACTCTACGATAGCAAAAAAACATGGCCGAGGGTCTCGCTCGTGTCGTTGTCTCTCTACAATTCGTCCTTCTCATCCACCACTTCCTTGGTCTCCTCCTCCTTCTTCTCCTCTTCAACTGGCTCCGCGGTGGCGTCCTCCTTCTTCTCCTCGACGTCCTCGTCGTCGTCCTCCTTGGAAGCGTCCTCCTCGGTCTTCTTCGCGGCGGCCTCCTCTTCCTTCTTCTTGGCCTCCGCCTCGGCCTTGGCCTTCTCGGCGTCTTCCTCTGCCTTCTTCTTCTCCTTGGACGCCTTGATCTTCTCGAGCACCGATTCCTCGTGCTTCTTGAACTCGTCCGCATCGTCGGTCACGATGATGTCGTCGAAGAGCGTGCCGCTCTTGACCTGCCACAGTTCAAAGCCGATGGCACCGACGTCCTTGGCGATATTGTAGAACGAGTCGTCCTCGAAGTAGTCCGGGTTCGCAATCACTGGGTGCACCCACTCACCCTTGTACTCCGGGTTGTTGATGAGCTTTGGCTGCCACTCGCCCTTGTACTCTGGGTTCTCGATCGTGGCTGGCTCCCACTCGCCGTCATCTTCCTCGTCCCAGTCCTCTGGCTTCTCGGCCTCCGGGTCCGGAATCGTCTTTGGGATGTCGTCCCAGCCAGCAGGCTTCTTGTCCTCTGGGTCGGCCATCATCTTGTCATCCACCCAGTCGGTAGGCTTGGACTGGTTCGGGTCCTTGACCTCCTTCTCTGGCTGGAACGGCCAGTTCTCCGCGAGGTTGCCCGACTTGACGCTCTCGCCGTCAATCTGCACGTCGTACGTGTTGTCCTTCTTGATGATGAACGAGTACAGGTGTGCGTCCGAGTCCGACTCGGTGCGGATCTCCGTGTTGTGGTCCATGTTCACGGCGTCCTTGCCGGGACGCGCGTAGTTGAGAATCGCGTGAGTCTTGCGCGTGCTGCCGCAGATGTCCGGGCCAAACATGACCGAGTAGGCCGAGTCGCCGCCGAACTTGCTCTGGTCGAGATCCTTCGGCAGCAGCTTGATGTACGCGCCACCGCAGTCGAGCTTCTGCTCGTGCTGCACAAGGTACGACAGGTACAGGTCCTTGTCCTTGTTGTTGAGCGGCTTGTCGAACTTGGCCGAGAGCGCGTAGAAGCGCGCATCCTCGCTCGTCTTGACGGCCTTGTCGTCAGCGTCGACAAAATACTTGCCGCTCACGTGCGCGAACTCGCCGACCTCCGACGACGGCTTCCAGCTCGAGGCGACCCAGCGCGAGTCCCACGCGGCGTCGTTGAAGTTCTCCTGGAAGTACACTTCCGCGTTCGAGACGGCCACGGCGGCCGAGGCCAGCGCGAGCACCAGCTTGGTCATCATCCTTTCTTCTTTTCTTGCTTGCTTGTGAGGCGTGCGTGCGTGTGTGTTGCGTGAAGCAGATTCGAGAATGGCGAGCCAAGTGCCCAATGCCGATGCGGATTTGGGCGGATGCGAGATCCCAAACGGCAAGCCACGTGGATGTTTGATCGGCAAGCCGCAACTCACAGATCGACACGCGGCCCCGGATAGCGTGGCCCACGCTAGGAGGAGCCGGCACAGATGGCAGCGCCACGTGGAGCAAGGGAGCAGAAAATTCATGATATGAGCGTGTAAGTATATGATTAATTGGAATTTAGACGCACCGTTGACAGAAATGGGTATACTAGCATACAGACGTGTGTCAGTAAGCTGACAGACATTCAGCCTGCTAATTGTATGGTAGTATCGACAACATGATCGCACGACAGGACCTTTTTATCTAGCCTGAATCTGGTCGGACCAGCAACATTCTAGAAAACTGCGTGGTCCACACGAAATCCTTCTTTCAACGTGGTCCACATACAGTCAGTCATTGGGGGGAACTGCCGACCCAGCATGGTCGTCGAGGGCTCCCTGACGTTGGTTGATGCTTAAGCCCATGTACCCTTAGTAACATGTGGCGTCTATTGGGCACATCAGTGCTGTTGCCCTCTGCGACTTATGCCGCTCGGCTCATTTAAAGCTATCGTTCACTGCAGCAAGCGCAGTCGAAACCAGTGATACAGCGCGCAGGAGTCAGTGCGTTGTGCAGCGAGTGTGGTCGCGCGGCGACCTTTGAATTTAAGAAGCCTCATGCTCTTTGGTCGACAGATAAGCGAATGTAAAAGGAAGTAACAGTCCACATGTGTTCAAGGGCAACTGTGTTCTCTTTTCTTGTTTATTGATTCCATTATCCTCTATCAATGTCAGGAGAAGGCAGTGGTGGTAGTGAATGAGCAAACGAGTGACACAAGGAAGCTATCAAACACAGACGCTTAGCTCACAACGTGAATGCTGCAACCAAACAGGAAAGCAACCAACACATCACACCGCTCGACCCACAGCACTGCCACGCCAACACATTCTCCCAGTCGGGGAGAAATTGTATCAATGTAGCAAACACCGCAGGAAATCGAACGGTGGCAGCGTGCCCGGAGCTCCATGGATGGCGAGTAAGCAGAAGTGCGCGTTGCAAAGTTGACATCGTCGTCCAGTTTTCCATTCTCGCATCCATCACCTCACACCCAAACGCGCACCATACACACACGGCCACCACGCCCAAGTCACCATCCCAACACATGCAGAAACAAAATACAATTCACACCACACTCGCATCCATCTTCTCGGCTCTCTTGGTTCATTCATGCCATTCGGCTCCACCACAGGTAGCGAGTCTCTCTGCAGTTGGCAAGAGGAGGTCGCCACCCAGGTTTCGCTGGAAGGCAGGCAGCCAGTGTCATGA
Source organism: Globisporangium iwayamae (assembly GCA_023336215.1). Taxonomy (NCBI): domain Eukaryota; phylum Oomycota; class Peronosporomycetes; order Pythiales; family Pythiaceae; genus Globisporangium; species Globisporangium iwayamae. Next base: position 4,375 of record JAADWP010000401.1, read on the forward strand.
ACCCCCTCGCTTGGTTGGTCGGGCACCTTCCACTGTGTACCTTGATAAATTACTTGACAGAAGGAGGAAGAGCCTCATGCTCTCCCTCGCTTCCTGGGGGTTTCTTCGACTTGATTCGCTCGCTTTTCGTCAGAAGCTCGTTCTCCAGTAGGGATATGAAGCTTCAAAGCGCACGTCAGCACACATCACTGCTTAGTTCGCGCGCAGCTCCATCAACACCTTCTGCGTCCACGACGCCAGCTGCTGTGCCTGCGGGTTCTCCGTGTTGTTCGCGCACTCGCTCACGAGCTGCGACACAAACTGCTGGTTGGACAAGTCCGCGACTGCCGCGCCCATCGACTGAGCCATGTCACTGCAAAAAATTGAAGGACAATGACAACATCATAATAGTCAGCACACAACTCGACAGGCAACAATAGTCAAAACATACAACAGCAAGTTCAGACATACCCGATCAAACCCACAGCGCCGATCGTGACGGTCTCGGATCTCGTGACCGAGTCGTTCGCCAGCGTGGCCAGGAAGGCGCCAATCTGAGGCGCGTACTGCAGAATGAGAGTTGCCTTGTTGACAGCGCCGAGACCCTGTACGATGCCCGTCAGCGCTTCCAAGACGCTTTCGCGGAGCTGGTTCATGTAGTCGACAATCTCGTCGTCCTCGCTGGTGATCGTACCGCATGCGCCAGCCGCTTGCAGGATCATTTCCAGCGAAGGAAGAGCGTAGCGCTCGTAGTCGCCCTCGATCGCCAACGCAATATCGCCAAAACACGAGAGCACAGGCGGCTTCACAGATCGGTTCAGGCTCGCGTTCTTCAGGATTTCAATCAGCGCAGTGACGATGTCATCGCACAGAGGTAGGATGTTCTTCTCGAGTGCACGACAGAGGTCGCCGACGACGCCGACAGCGACGCTGCACACCATGTACTCCTCGCTGTTGCGCAGGCCCAGCAGCAGCACTGGTCCAAAGTAGTCCATGTAGGCAGCGAAGTTCGAGCCCACGGCGTTCGCCAGAGCACCAGCAGCCATGAACGCCTCTTCCGCAGCAGCAGCGTTACGAGTCGAGAACACCTGCAGCAGCGCCTGCATGATACGGTCCGAGAGCGGGGCGATACCCGTGCTCATCTTCTGGATCGCAGCGATGAGCACACCACACAGCAGCGCCTGCAGACCCGATGGATCATCGCGGTGGTCGTCTGGGTTTTCCATGAAGCCCTTGATACTCACCTCGAGGCGCTCGAGCAGGACCGGAAGACGCGTCATAATGTAGTCGTTCACTTCGTCGGCGCCGACTTGGATCAGCATGTTGATCGCCTCGTAGGCCGAGCCACGCAAGTTGCTCTCGCTGGCGTCCGAGCGACCGCTGGTCTCGAGCAGCTTGTCGAAGAGCGTGGAGAAGTACGGCGTGAGCATGTGTGCAGCGGCCTCCGACTCTTCGAATGCCTTGACGATGTTGTGGATCGCGTAGCAGACGTTGTGCGACACACGCGGCTCCTGGTCCAGACCTTCAAGGAATAACTGCATCAGCGCAGGCAGCATCTCACCACTGATGCATCCGTAGTGCAGCTCGCAAATGCGGCCGAGCGTCCACGCCGTCGTGTCGCGCACGAGAATGTTGTCGAACTTCATGCAGCCCATGAGGAAGCCGAGTGCCTGGCGAACAAGCGGAGTGATTTTCGCGGTGTCTGGGCCGTCGAGAATCGAGCCGAACGCCATGATCGCCGCCTCCTTCTGGCGCCAGTCATTGCTCTCGATATTCTGCGTGATAAACACCATCGTCAAGTCCACGCACGCGTCGCCGACAGCCTGCGCCACGAGCGCGAGACACGTGGCAGCAGCCATCGACAGGTTCCACGAGTCTTCGTCCTGGTCCTCTTCCTGCTGCTTGAGCGTCTCCGTGAGGATCGGGATGAGTGTGCCGAGAACGGTCTGCACGTAGTACTGGCAAGGGATGACCGAGTCCGCCTCACCCTCGAGCTCCGCGTACTGCATCTCCTCGATGAGCTCCACTTCAATGTCGCACATGGACGACCAGAACTCGAGCGACTGGAGACCAACCTCGTCCTGGTCCGTCGTGATCGCGTTGAACGTGAGCTTGCAGAGCGTGTCCATGTACTCGGCAAGGTACTCGTAGTAGAGCGTCGCGATGGTCGCAATACACTCGTACGAGACCACGCGGGTGCGCAGGTCCTGGGACTGGGTCGCCTCGCAGATCTTGCTCATGATGATGTCGCGCTCCTGCTTGCGCTTGAAGTTCTCGCTCACGAACTCGAGACTGTTGCGCAGCGCGGTCACGGCCGCGTAGCAGATCGCCGTTGGGCGGTCCGCGCGGATGCCGTCGACGATCGCAGTCAAAATACGATTCGTGTCCTGCTCGTCGATCGCGTTCTCCTCGAGCTCGTCGCAGAGGTAGCCGAGACACTCGAGCGACGCGTGGATCGTGCCTTCCGCGCCAGTCGTCACATTCGCGAGCAGCGTCTCGAGCAGCGCCGGCCACTCCTTCGATGGCAGCTCGATCGAGCCGATCTTCGCGACCAGCTGGGCGCTCGTGTGGCGTGCGACAGGGTCGTTCGAGGCGAGCACGCCGAGCGAGCCGTCCTTGATTTGCGAGCGAAGGGACGGGTCCATGGCCATCCACGCCTGCACTTTTTGCTGCTGAAGTACGTCGTCCTTGGCGTCCAAGACGTTCTTCAGGTAGAGACCCGCGGCCTGGCGCCCAACGACCGCGAAATCCTCGGCCGCGAGCGCCTGCACGAGCGTGACCATGAACTGGCCCATCTGCGCCTGCAGCGCATTGTTCAGAAAGTCTTCCGCCTGTTTACGGAGTGTAACATCTGCATACGTACAATACAGCCACACGCACACTCACATTAGCATCACAGCGCCATTGCACTCGCAGTCCCTTTTCCTTCTCGTCCAAGAGACGACGAAGATGAGAGAAGGAAGCAAAAAAGAGAAACCCCCGCATTAATAATGCACGATCACAATTCGATATGCTACGCACCAGGGCTTTGGGTGTTCAGGAGCGCAGCCGAGATGTCCATGCTGCTTATCTGAAGGAGGTTGTATGTAGAGGAGGGGAGGGGGCTTGGGATTCCAGAGATCGATTGAGAGAGAGGTGATGAGGGGGCTGCCGCTTCTTCCTTCCCCTTCGCGCTTTTCTTCTTCAAATGAGCGCCGCAGAGCGAAGAAGGAAAGCGCGCCAACCAACCGCGCGACGGGTGGGTGGGTTGCACGGTGTGAACGAGGGAGGGGAATGAGGTACTGATGATATTGAATAACCTTACAATGTCTATGATATTATATATACTATCACAGCCTTGAAATCATTAAAATAACCTATATCAATCTATTATTTGATTGAAAGCATAGCTTGACATAGTTCTTTAATAGAGCACACAATGCTTGGTGGACGTGGCGGGTGCGCGCTGACCTTTGATATTTGATGAGATCAAAACGAATCACTTGCTATACCTGATCGAAATTCATGTCGCTTTTGCTTGAAGAAAATGAGCTGGGTGAACCACAGCCCCAGATCGTAATCTTACCTGGATTTTGTATGGATCAGTCGAAGATTCGTTCTACGAGCTCCAGTTGATTAGCTGCTTCAGATGATTTCGACACTTTATATACTTTCACCTATTGTTAAATCCAAAAAGAGGCGATTGTGAAATCCAAAAATGTTCACACAAGCTTTTCATTCCCAGCTCGAATGGCTGGAGCCAGCACCTTGGGCAACAGTTTCCTATTAGTAAACACGCTTCAGCTCCACCTGAAATGGCCCGAGCTTACGAGTCCCACCCAGCCTTTGTGTCCGAACGGTACTAAAATAAACAACAACCTTGCATGACTCGACTTTAAAATCCTAGCTGGTTTGCCTAGAAGGGCTTGTCGACTGCAGTCGCTGTTTTAGTCGCTTTTAGGCGACGACGTTCTTCGTCACTTCAATTTTGCTTTGAAACCAGCCTGTTTATCGATCGCATTCTTGTAGCTTCAGTGAGCTCCCCGCTTTTGATATTCGCTTCTCTGCATATGCGTCTCGTCTTAAGAGGTGGTGGTCCCGGTCTCGACACGCTCGCATGTTGAGATTGGTATGTTTTACGTTAGGACTTAGGACCTCCAGCCTCACACATTTCAATGGAGCGTATGTGCCTTGAGCCGCAACTGACCGAGTCCAGCGCGCTCGTCGCTTTGTTGCTGATCGAACGGTTGTCCTCGACCGAGTTGCTATGACCAATTCGTTGGGACCTCACTCGTCACTCCTCAGAAGGATGCCACCAGCACGATCACCCTCTACGCACTGCTCACACACCGCGGATGGAGGAACGAATTCGCCCCGAAGAATCGATCACTTGCGCACCACTTTGGAGGGAGATCATCCATCGCGGCGTTTCATCCGACGCTCGTTGTGGCGTGTTGCACGTGTGGACATTTTGCAGAGGCTTCTGAGCTGCTTTACTGTGAACATGGAAAAGCAATTCTGAACACGCCTCACCACCGCACAGAACTTTATTTTTGGTTTTCACTTGGCTTGTTCAACAAGAGTGTGTGCGTTAGACCATCATTCTTCAGTGATTAGTCGGCTCAATCTCATGTGCACCACATCGCGCTTGTGATTCCCAGCGCACCGTCTATCTCCTCCCTTAGAGCACTCGCTCTGCATTGCGAGCGCACGTATGTTCTTGCACGCTTCATTCCAGACACAACCCTCCAGCACCAAACACAACAGTAGTACCAGTAGCGACGAATGATGAGTCGGCCGTCCTGAAGAAGACCGCAACTGCGATCCTGTCGCTCACTTCAGCATTCGCGCGCTTGTGCATACTGCTGTACTGTACCGCCACACGCATCGCCTTCTTCTGCTCTATCCGGATGGCGAATCCGACGGCCAAGGAGCTTCAGTTCGGCCATGACGACCAGTCCTACGCAAAGCTCGAGTCGCCGTCGTCGCACCTCAGAAACCGTCTCGAGGTGGACTTTGAGGTCGTGGACGCGCCCGCCGACGGCAGCGGTGACGCATCAGCCTCCAAGCAGAGCTCGACTGCCGATGGTAAGATCGTGACGCTGTTCGAGCTCCTCTCGTATGCGGACAGCACCGACTATGCGCTCATGGCGCTCGGCACGATCGGCGGACTGCTTGCAGGCATGGCCGAGCCGTTGCAGATCGTGCTCTTCGGCGACGTGCTCAACTCGTTCAACCCGGCTGCGGTAACGGACTCCGCCGCCATGCGCAGCGACATCAATTCGGTCGCGCTCAGCTTCGTGTTCCTGGGCGTCGGTGTCTTCGTCGCGGGATTCATGCAGGTGTCGTGCTGGTCGATCTCGGCCTCGCGTCAGGCGAAGCGCATCCGCTCCGAGTACGTGGGCGCGATCATCACCAAGGAGATCGGCTGGTTCGACGTGAACGAACCCATGCAGTTAGCGACCCGCGTGGCGGAGTCGACGGTCACGATCCAGGAGGGCATCGGTAGCAAGATCGGTGACGCGCTGAGATTCTTCTCCATGACCGTGTCAGGCATCGTCATCGGCTTCGTCAAGGGCTGGGAGCTCACGCTCGTGCTGCTCGCACTCACGCCATTCATCGCGTTCTCCGCGTACCTCTCCACGAAGGTGCTCTCGACCGCGACCCAGTCGGGCATCGAGTCGTACGGTAAGGCTGGTGCCATCGCCCAGGAGTCGCTCAGCAACATCCGCACGGTGCACATGTTCAACTCGGTCGGTCACTTCATCCGGAAGTACGAAGACGCGCTGGGCTTCTCGACCAAGGCCGGGATCAAGAAGGGCTTCGCGATCGGCTGGGGCACTGGGCTCATGTTTTTCACGATGTTCTGCACCTACGCCTGCGGAATGTTCTTCGGTGCCTGGAAGGTCGCAAACGACAACTTGGATGGCAACACATGCTCTGGATCCGGATGCTACGACGGAGGTCGTGTAATTACGGTCTTCTTCGCGGTCATCACGTCGGCGATGGCGATGGGGCAAGCGGGTCCAAGCATCCAGGCGATCTTCTCGGCTCGCGCTGCCGCCTTCGACGTCTTCGCAGTCATCAAGCGTGCCTCACTCATTGACCCACTCAGTGAGAATGGCGCCAAGCTGCCTCACGTCACTGGCGCGATCGCCATCGAAAACGTCACCTTCGCATACCCGTCTCGCCCCGAAGTCATGGTTTGCAGCAACTACAACCTCACCATCCAGGCGGGCGAGACCGTCGCGCTCGTCGGACCCAGCGGCAGCGGCAAGAGCACCATTGTGTCGCTGCTCGAGCGCTTCTACGACCCGCTTAGCGGCTGCGTCAAACTCGACGGCGTCGACGTTTGCGAGCTGAACGTTAAGTGGTTGCGCGCGCAGGTGGGGCTCGTGGGCCAGGAGCCGGCGCTCTTCGCCACGTCCGTCATGGAGAACATCCGGTACGGGGCGCCGTCAGCCTCGGATGCGCAGGTGATGGAGGCAGCCAAGATGGCCAATGCCTACAACTTCATCCAGGACTTCCCGCAGGGCTTTGCCACCGAGGTGGGCGAGCGCGGCACGCAGCTATCAGGCGGCCAGAAGCAGCGCATCGCCATCGCGCGCGCCATCATCAAGAACCCGCCCATCCTGCTGCTGGACGAGGCCACGAGCGCACTCGACACGGAGAGCGAGCGCATTGTGCAGGAGTCTCTGGACCAGCTGCTGGCGACGTCCAAGCGCACGACCATCATCGTGGCTCACCGTCTGTCGACGATCCGGAATGCGGACCGCATCGCGGTGCACAGTGGGGGCTCGATCGTGGAAATTGGCTCCCACGACGAGCTCATGCGCATTCAAGACGGTCGCTATCGGATGTTGGTGGAGGCTCAGAACCGAATCCAAGACGTAGAGAAACGCCAAGTAGCTGAAGACATGGAGTTGGTGGAGTCGCTGGAGGTTGCTTATGGTCGTGACGAACCTGCTGTAGGTTCGCTCTCCATATCGAAGCGCAGCCTGAGCAAGTCGGGCGTGCATGGGAAAGAGGAAGCTGGCGTCGAACTCGACACGGACAGTAGTGAAATCGCCGACGTGGCCCTTGCGCCGAACGTCTCGATGGCTCGCCTCTGGAGAATGAGTCTGCCGGAGTGGAGGTTCCTACTGGTCGGGAGCCTCGGCGCGATCATCAACGCGTCCGTGTACCCTGTCTGGGGGATCATGCTCTCCAAGATGACGGTGCTCTTCTTCCAGTACCAGAAGACAAAGCACGAGATGCTCGTGGACGCCCGGTACTGGTCGCTCGGCTTCGTTGGGCTCGGCATAGCCTTCGGACTCTCAATAATCATTCAGAACCTGGGCTTTGCGATCGTCTCACAGCGACTCGTGGCCCGCGTCCGCCTGGCTACTTTCAGCGCGATGCTGCGGCAGGAAGTGGGCTGGTTCGACCTGGACGAAAACGCCTCAGGCGCGCTCGTCTCGCGCCTGGCCACCGACTCGGCGATCTTACAGGCCGTGACATCGGATAAACTGAACCAGGGACTCGTGAATGTCACGACGCTGGGCATCGGCGTAGCGATTTCATTCTACTACAGCTGGCAGATGACGCTCGCGCTACTCGGCTCGTCGCCGATCATGATCTTCTCGTCCTACATGGAGGCCAAGCAGATGAGCGGTGCCATCAACTCTAAGAAGAACAACGCGGCGGACGCGGCGGCGGGCTCGCTGCTCGCCGAAGCCATCGGTTCCATCCGCACGGTCGCGTCCTTCAGCATGGAGGCAGCGATGAATAGCGCCTACGTGGTGTTTCTGGGCGTGTCCAAGAGCGCGGACATCAAGACCGGGGTCATTGCGGGCACGTCCTTCGGGGCTGCGCAGGGCATGATCTTCCTCAACCTGTCGTTTCTCTTCTGGCTTGGCGGTCTGTGGGTGTCCAAGGGCATCGTCACCTTTGAGGACATGTTCGTTGTCTTGATGGTGATCATGCTCAGCACCTTTGCAGTGGGCATGGCGGCGCAGAACAAGACGGCCGGTGCGAAGGCGAAACTCGCAGCGAACCGCGTCTTCAAGATCATCGACCGCGTGCCTGAGATCGACGCCACATCCACCGCTGGTGTCGTATTACCGCGTGTGAACGGCGACATCGAGTTCAAAAGCCTGACGTTCGCATACCCGTCGCGTCCGGGCGCGCAAATCTACGCCGATTACAGCCTCAAGGTCGCGCGCGGACAGACCGTGGCGCTCGTGGGTGCGAGCGGTAGCGGCAAGAGCACCGCTATCTCGCTACTCGAGCGCTTCTACGACCCAAGCTCCGGAGTCGTGACGCTTGATGGCACAGATCTGCGCGAGCTCAGCCTGCCATGGATGCGTGAGCGCATCTCGCTCGTGAGCCAGGAGCCCGTGCTCTTCGCGGGCACGATCGCCGAGAACATCGCCATGGGCAAGCCGGGAGCCACGCGGGAGGAGATCATCGAGGCCGCTAAGAAGGCCAACGCCTTCGACTTCATCCGCAACTTTCCCAACGGCCTCGACACGGACGTGGGCGACCGCGGTGCGCAGGTCTCGGGTGGCCAGAAGCAGCGCATTGCCATCGCGCGCGCCATCCTGCGCGATCCGGAGGTGCTGCTACTGGACGAAGCCACGAGCGCGCTAGATAACGAGAGCGAGCGCGTGGTGCAGGCGTCGCTCGACCGCCTGCTGGCGCTCAAGCAGCGCACGACCATCATCGTGGCGCACCGGCTGTCGACGATCCGGAACGCAGACCTTATCGCAGTCACGTGCGACGGCGCGATCGTGGAGCAGGGCACGCATGACGAGCTCATGCGGATGCCGAACGGCGCCTACAAGGCGCTCGTGTCGCGCCAAATGGGATCATCGATGGGAGGGTAATGCGCATGAAGCAGCCTATGCGTACTCGTAGTATGATTTTCGCTAAGAAACCAATTCGAATCGATCGAAACTCATTCGGTAATGTTGTTGCTGCATGGATTTGTATGGGGTTTTACCAAAAAACAAAATTGAATCAGCTATAGTGTGCACCACACAACTTTCGACAATTGTGACCAATTACATCAGCACAACCTCCACATTACGGTTGCGCGAGCGTCAGCCGTTCCGAAGGTTGCACGAATGTAGCTTGTTCCGTGTCCAATGAGCTGTTGGCTGAAAATGAATGGTGACTGGACGGGCGGGCTTTTGCCTTCGCTGCTGGTTTGGCGCTTTCCGACTGCCGATGCCATTCCTCCCTTCATCAAGTTTGTGGTAGAAGCGCCCCGACCAAATTTCCAGTTTTGTCGCGACCCTCTATCCAGGATGAGCAAGTTGAACAGCGAGCTCCTCGCCAAGGCGGTGCAAGACATCCTGGCCTTCTCGGCCGGCGAGTCGATCTCGGTCAACGGCCAGGACGTCAAGGGCAAGAAGCGTAACTTCGCCGAGACCATCGAGCTGCAGATCGCGCTCAAGAACTATGACCCGCAGAAGGACAAGCGTTTCTCCGGCACGTTCCGCCTGCCGACCGTCCCACGCCCAGGCATGAAGATCTGCGTGCTCGGTAACGCTGTCCACTGTGAGATGGCTGAGAAGGCCGGCTTTGAGTTCATGACCGTGGACGACCTCAAGAAGTTCAACAAGAACAAGAAGGTCATCAAGAAGTTCGCCAAGAAGTACGACGCGTTCCTCGCCTCGGACACCCTCATCAAGCAGATCCCGCGTCTGTTAGGCCCAGGCCTGAACAAGGCCGGTAAGTTCCCGACGCTTGTGGGCTCGAGCGAGGGTCTCGGCGAGAAGGCCGACCAGCTCCGCGCGACCATCAAGTTCCAGATGAAGAAGGTCATGTGCCTCAACGTCGCCATCGGCCACGTTGGCCTCACCTCCGACGAGATCATCGTGAACACCCAGCTGGCCGCCAACTTCCTCGCCTCGCTTCTGAAGAAGAACTGGCAGAACATCAAGGTGCTGTACCTCAAGAGCACCATGGGACCACCACAGCAGATCTTCTACTAGAGCGTGTGTGCCTTTGTGCTCACTCTCTGGTAGCAGCAGCGACAAATTTCGTTTCACCATACCGCTTTCTCTTTGCTCTCACGAGTGAGAGGCTGCGATATGGGAGCTGACCTCCACTAGTTGATAAAAATGAAGGGAATCAATATCACTTTTTTCACTAGGAAATTCATCGTCGCGTGTGTGTGATCATTCGCTTGTCTTTATGTGCTTATCGTGGGCTGGTACTGTACTGATTTGCGGCCAGCTACGTAATGTTGGACCCGAAGCTATGGATGGCTTCCGCGCGCACGTCGATGGAATGCGACTTGATGGGCAAGTGCGCGAGCGTGTGCACCGCCGCAGTGGTTGCTGCTGCCACGCCGCGTACCCTGCACATGAGCCAAGGACGAGTTGTCTAGAGCTCCGAGTACGCGTGCCGCGCAGCCATGAGCGCCACTCAGCATGCTGTACACGATCGAGTCGAGCACAGATGGTCAGCAAATCGGCCAACGCTGCGCCGCGATTCCCACAGGCTCGATCCCATGCCTCTCGTACAACAGGGTGATCACGCCGAATAGTGTCGCGTTACCACGAGGAGAGCGATATCGTGACGGCGTGGAATGTCGATGAAGAGCGTGAGGAAAAGCGCTGATCACTCAATCTACTCGCGTGCTCTTCTTCCTGCTAGTTGCAGTCGCGACGAACCGCCTCATTGGCTGCAAGCTCCTTAGCAACTCCATAATGATGGCGTGTCGATTGCATCGTGATCTTGTCGTTCGACGGCTTCGATGTGGACGCCTGTCAAAGAGCAGCTCGTGCAGCAGAGCACCTCCATCTCATGCTGATTTAGCGCACAACCCTTTAGTAACAGACAGGTTGGCTCTGAAGAGCCTCGCGCAGCAGACAAGTAAGCCACTGACCAGCAATACAGGAAGCAAACATGATGATATTACCGAGAGATGGAGTTCAGCTTCCTGCTGACGGCGAAGCCAAATGCCACAAGCGCCAATTTTCTCTGTAGCAGCCTCATTTAACGCTGCGGCTCGTCTTGTCATGATCGCCGCCAGACTTATCGTGCAAAACGCTCTTCACTGCGCGACGACGATGTCGCTCGATCTGCTTTTGAACGTACAGGGGATCTTCCGCGGAGATGATAGATGGCGATGGCGCTTTCCTGGCGAGAGCATCGCTGTTGTACGTTATGCCCTGACGCAGGATTCTCCAGTCGGTGTGCACCAGGATCGTCTTTAGGATGCACCGCGGACTCGCAGTATCCATTCTACGGCAGCAGTACGACGACTCGCCCAAGTGACGAGTCTTACAAGAGCACGAGCTTGCTATCGTGCATGGGTCACCCATGCACCAGTCGTCACCTTCACGAACACCAGAGCACACGCGTTGCGCTGCGTCATGATACTCGGCGCCTGTCACCAATGTATTCTCCATGCCGCCTGTTGCTCACAAGCACAAGCCGCTACCAACCGTCATGGCGTCCATCACAACCGCTGATAACTTCTTATTTCTTCTTCATGTCACCATTGACCTGATGCACCAAAGCTCGCATCCGTTCTTGATCGTTTTTCGCCGCTACTTGCGCACACACATGTACACCTGCAATACAAACACCATCACGCGTGTACAAACAGCCTTACATGCTCCGAGCACGCTTGTCCAATGTGCCTCTGACTCACAGTTGGCATCGCATCCACATCGGCTATTTGAACGTCGACGCACGCGCCCACACCGCGTCATCCCTCATCCATCATTCTTTGGGATTGGAAGGGTGGGTGGACCGCTCCACACAGTGACCCAACCAGCAAAAACGGGCTAGTGCCACCATCCTCGTGTCTGCTGTGCACTATTGATGACAAAAACGTGTACAGTTCACACTTTGTAAAGTACGAAATGCTGCTTCGAGCCACTGGCTGGTTCGGTTCATTTCTTGGCCCCTCATTTCCGCACAAGCGATCAAGGAAGAAGAAGAAGCCCCCTCTCGGATCCATCTACAGTTATGCTCCGTGGACTCAACACAGTCGCGCGCCGCTCCGTCGCGGTGCGCTCCTCGGCGCAGGTGACCGGCGCGCGCACGTTCTCGAGCGGTGCGTCCACCGAGTACGACGTGGTCGTGATCGGCGGCGGCCCGGGCGGCTACGTCGCGGCGATCAAAGCGGCGCAGCTTGGCCTCAAGACCGCGTGCATTGAGTCGCGCGGCAGCCTCGGCGGTACCTGCCTGAACGTGGGCTGCATCCCATCCAAGGCGCTGCTGCACTCGACGCACCTGTACCACTCGGCGCAGCACGACTTTGCCAAGTACGGCATTGAGGTCTCGGAGGTGAGCATGAACTTTGGCAAGATGATGAAGGGCAAGGAGAAGGCCGTGAAAACGCTTACGGGCGGCATTGAGTCGCTCTTTAAGAAGAACAAGGTCACGTACATCAAGGGCCACGGCAAGATCGTCGCGAAGAACGAGGTTGCCGTCGCGCTCAACGACAACGGCAACCAGACCGTCACGGCCAAGAACATCCTCATCGCCACGGGCTCGGAAGTCTCGCCGCTGCCACCAGTGCCAGTCGACAACGCCGTCGGCAAGATCGTCGACTCGACCGGTGCTCTTGACCTGAAGAAGGTGCCAGAGCACCTCGTCGTCGTCGGTGCCGGTGTCATCGGCCTCGAGCTCGGCTCGGTCTACAAGCGTCTCGGCGCCAAGGTGACCGTCGTGGAGTACCTCGACCGCGTGTGCCCCGGTCTGGACCTGGAGCTCGGCAAGGAGTTCACCAAGCTGCTCAAGAAGCAGGGCCTCGGCTTCGAGTTCAGCACTAAGGTGACTGCGTCGAAGGTGGACGGCGACAAGGTGACGCTCACCACGGAGCCATCGGCCGGTGGTGCTTCCTCGACGATCGAATGCGACACGGTGCTTGTCGCCACTGGTCGTCGCGCCTACACGAGCGGCCTCGGCCTCGAGAACATGGGCATCCAGACGGACAAATTTGGTCGCATCCAGGTGGACGACCACTTCCGCACGCAGATCCCGAACATCTTTGCGATCGGTGATGTGATCGCCGGCCCGATGCTCGCGCACAAGGCTGAGGAGGAAGGCATCGCGTGCGTTGAGACAATTGCGGGCAAGCACGGCCACGTGAACTACAACGCGATCCCGGGCGTGATCTACACGTTCCCGGAGGTCGCGTCGGTGGGCAAGACCGAGGAGCAGCTCAAGGAGGAAGGCGTCACGTACAACGTGGGCAAGTTCCCGATGATCGCGAACAGCCGCGCGCGCGCCGTCGGCGAGTCCGACGGCCTCGTGAAGGTTATCGCCGACAAGGCGACCGATAAGATCCTCGGCGTCCACATCATCGCCAGCAACGCCGGCGAGATGATCTCGGAGGGTGTGCTCGGCATGGAGTACGGCGCGGCCAGCGAAGACATCGCGCGCACGTGCCACGCGCACCCGACGCTCAGCGAGGCCTTCAAGGAGGCGTGCGCCGCCGCGTACGACAAGCCGATCAACTTCTAAGCTGTTTCGCTTTCTTTTACAGACACAGTAGCGTTTGTGAATACGAATGAAAAAGCTGATCAGTACAACACACATACGCGCGGTTCACAGTACAAAGGGCGCTTGCCATCTTTGTCGTTTGACTGATACCCACAAGGTAGGCAAGCAGGCACCATAAGCGTGGAGCGAAGAGCTCACGAAGCGCGCTCAGCTGATTAAGTTAGGCACAATTGTGAACAATCTTGAGCTCTTGGGGAGGCGAAACTTCAAGATTGTTCACAATTTTGTCCAACCATGCGACTCGTACCACTCTCGCCAGTCTGTGGAGGGTTGTTGCCGGGCTTGGACACCTCCGCTATTAGGGTTTTGCAAATAGCTACATCCAATTGGCTGAAACCCACATTTATTGGCATGCCTGATTGGTTAAAATATTGCTATTGAGTTAAAAAAGAAATGATTTTGCCACACACAGGCATGTCGCGTTAGTAATGGCTAGCGTACTTCACATACCCTTTCAAATATGATCAATTCGTTTAAGCCAGGCATGTAAGAATCACCCAGAGGACAGCAGCATTAACAATGCACTCAGCATCCGTAAGCAAAGTATTGTCTAAAATTATAATTGGGAGCTGGTGATTACTCCGCTCTACCGGCTGCTATTTCTAACAGCGTGACGGACCCTCTGACGAAGAAGCCGAAGCGAGAAGCCACACACACAAGACACAAGACAAGTATGAGCGCGGACTACGGCACGCGCGTGGACATGAGCGACGACGATGGTGGACGCGACGTGGAGGAAGACAAGTACAGTCACGCAGGGAGGCCTCACCGCTGCTGCGTACGCTACGGCAACACGTGGGTCGTCTGCTCGCTCTCGGAAAAGTTCGGCATGTTCCCCACGACGCTGCACCTGGGACCCAACTGGCCCTGCATGCTAATCACCTACTGCGTCGCGCTCGGCCCACTCTTCCTCTTCTTCATGTATGTTAGTGTGTTGTTGCTGTGTGCCTATATTGTGCATGTGTGTATGCGAAGAGGTCATTTTTAAGCTGACGTCTTGTGCTTGTGAATCGCAGGAAGGACGACCTGGCGCTCGGGCTCAAGATCGCTCTGGTAATTTCCGTGGTGGCCACCACGTGCGTCTTCACGGTGGTCGCGTGCAGCGACCCGGGTGTCGTGTTCGAGTCCTACGAGGCGCCTACGGCCGCGTCTATCCAAGTGGGCAACGCAGAGCTCGGCCCCGGTGTCATTTGCGGTACGTTGTTTGGCTTCTTTGTTGCATTAATTTTCTGATTCTCGTCAAGCTTTTGGCGTTGGACGGGAAGCTAATGCGCCACTTGCAATCAACCACCTGGGCTATTGTGATATTAACCGCTGGGTGCTGTGCGCTGTTCACTCTTGTGTTTAACAGCGCAATGCCAGATCCGGCGGCCGCACAACGCGTCGCACTGCTCGGACTGTGGCGTCTGCGTGACCGATGTACGGGATGTTATTGATTTATTTATCCCTGCCATATTCAAAGGAGCTGCTCGTGCTCGGACAATCAATTGACTGACTGGCTTTGATGCGGCTACAATATCTTTGTGTGCGTGTATTTCAGCTGGACCACCACTGCCCATGGACGGGCAAGTGTATCGGTAGCCGCACGATCCGTTGGTTCTACGCATTCATCTGGTGCATCTCTGTGCACGTCGTGCTCATCGGCGTCACAGCCGCCACCACCTATTTTACAAAATAAAATACAGCACACACAACTATTCCCACCATAACAGCAGCGCATGAGGAAGCAATCGCAATCCAACAGACAAACCCGCAAGCAACAGCCAGTGGCAACACGAAGAAAGCAAATGAAAGGGAAAGCCATGAGATTATAAATTTCACTTGAGAAAAAAAACGAGATGGAGGATCTCGGTGACGAAGACAACTCCAAGACGCGCAATGAACTAACGCCATCCGCTCCGTCTTGCGGTGCCTGTGCTCGTCTACGCGCGTGCATTCGTCCACATGCACGTGCACGCACACAAATCTCTCCATCAGCTCCCACTGCGGGTCTCACTTGCCACTTAATTAACGAGCGCCATGGACACCGTGACGGCGATGAGGCCGGCCACGGCCGCCGAGAGGCTAAAGGGCGTCGCGACCGCCGCGCTCTTGGTCGTGCTGCTGCCGCTC
Organism: Globisporangium iwayamae; assembly: GCA_023336215.1. Classification (NCBI taxonomy): domain Eukaryota; phylum Oomycota; class Peronosporomycetes; order Pythiales; family Pythiaceae; genus Globisporangium; species Globisporangium iwayamae. The sequence continues at coordinate 19,957 of JAADWP010000401.1, forward strand.
TTGCTGGACGCGCTCACGCTGCCCGAGGTCGAGGTCGACCCCTCTTCGCTGCCTTCTTCGCTGGAGCCCGAGGATGACGAGAGCTCGTCGGCGATGCCTACACCGGCGGCGTTACGCTTGGCGAGCGAGTCGAGGATCTCCTGCGGACAAATCTTGGTGCAGTCGAAGCGCTTGGTGCCCGAGAGCTTGGCGTTCGCGTCGTCGTTCTGCGCGATGCATGAGCGACAGGTGTGACAGATCTCGGCGGGCTTACTGGCCGTCGTGTTCACCTCCTTGACACAGTGGAGCTTCTCAGCACAGATGCGCAGCTCGAGCTTGGACGACACGTGGCCGTACGAGTCGACGCACTGCTTGCTGTCGCTGCAGTCGCCGAACTGCGGCACGTTGCCGGGCACGCCGGTCATGGTCGAGTTCTGACACACGTCCGTCTCGTTCGCACGGCACTCGCAGAGCTTCTTGTCCTTGCCGTTCTGCTTGCCCACGTTCACGCACTCGAGTGGGTAGCCGTTAAGCTCACCACAGTCCTTGGCCGTGCACTGGAGGCTCTCGAACTGCAGCACGCACCGGTTCGCGTTGTACTCCGTGCCCAGGAAGATCGTCGAGTTGGCCGCCTTGACCGACGTGCCGTCGCCGAGCGAGATGGTGTCGTTTCCCGTGGTCGTCGTCTTGGCAGTCACGGCCGTCTGGAGGCCACTGGTGACGAGCGCGAGCGTCGCGATGGCGACGAAGCGGAGGAGCTGCATGTTTGGTGCCTTGCTTGTTTTGTTTGCTTGTTGTAAGTGTACGACTTGCGCGGAGCTGCTTCTCTGTGTGGATGGCGGGCGCGCGAGTGTAAAAGTTGGAGACTGAGAGGGAAAGAACTGCAGTGCCCCGCGGCGGCTGTTTGGCCAGACGCGTTGCTGCCGCCGTCCGTTCAGTCGCTTGCTTTCCATCAAGTTGGGATTTTTGGCTCGGTCTTTGTACAGCGATTGGGGGTCTCAGCGCGCGCGCAGAAGAGACGAATCGCACTGACTTCATTTTTTGCGCGATTGCTGTGCAGGAAAGATTCAACATGCATCATGAGCCAATCAGAACGCGTTTACGTTCGGAACGAAATGATATTTTTATACCGAGGTCTACTCAATGTAAGAGTTCTTTCTCATATAGATGCAGTATTAACTGATAGCGAGTATACCAACCTGTTTATTAAAAATTTCAAGTGAGGAAGAAAAACTTCAATGACAGATCTGGGTCGTGGTTATTGAGAACGATGTGCGACAACACCACCACGAAGCGCAGGCAAAAATAAACAAACGCTCGCTCTCGCTTTGTGCACGCATTTGTGCGTTCGCGCACCTTGACAGACATCACAACACTTTAGTTTTACGCTGCGCTGCGTTGTTTTAAGCGTACGCTAGAAAGCAGGGAAAGCTTGGTGGCTTCCAAAGCACCATTTGTACGACCCAAATCTTGTTCACGCAACTTTGGGTAAGTAGATTTGTGTGATTTCGCAGCTGCCAAGAATGGCGAAGACTATTTTCGCAATTGCCCTTTTTGTGGCGTGAGTGTCCTGACTGCTTGTGACCCTAAAACCACCAAAAGTCATATCGAACAGGTCAGATAGCATGAGTTTGGCGAAAACAAAGGTGCTGTGTTTTTCGAGGGAGCTCTTTCTTTTGACATTGCTTTTCGAGGGAGGAGACGCTCGATCTTTTGCCACTGAGTTTAATTTCCCGCTTCCTGTATAAATTGTATAATTTGCCACAGGAAGCAGCATTTTCTTCCGGCTCAAAACAATAGGAGACTCGAAAAAATTGTCAACCGCCAAAATTTCTCGGGACAAACTTTGGTCGAGGGAGCCACCTTTCGTTTTGAGCGCGTAAACTGGCGATAGTGCTCCCTGTCGCCAGTGAAGTAAATCAACTGACAACTTGTCCATTCGTCAATCACCAGTCTTCCCTTTCGCTTCTTCTTCATGCCATGTCAGGACGTCTTCGATTGATTTTGGCCGTTCACTTTCACATTTCAAGGAGGAACATTTTGGCTAGATTTTTTCCATTCAAAATATTCGCAGCTGCCATCAAAAATCAAATTTGGAGTGGTTGATGTGGAAGAGTGAGTGAGTGGGTTCGGAAAGTGGCCATGGCCATGACTATCAAGGGATTGGATAGAGAGAGAGAGAGAGAGAGAGAGCCCAAGGTTTTCTTGCACTTTTTTGGTGCGCTTCCTGACAACCAAGCTTGACGGACTCGCTACTTATTTGCTGCATGACCTTTATTATCATTGGATCATTGGACAGATCGTCAAACGTTGACGATTGACCGACGACCATATGGAGTCGCAGGTGATTTGGAGAGGCCTTCTTTAAATATACCTCTTATAGCTGTTATCTATCTAATTAACATTCGACATTGTAAGTAAAAAGGTATTATTGAAAACACTTTTATTATTTGAATAGCTTGTTTACTTTGCGTCATACATCATGAATTTTATATATATAGGTATATGTATCATACAGATATGTTTATTAGACAGTAGGTACAAACCCTTATCGATTAGTGACGCCCCTTGACTTTGTGACACTCGAAAAAGCAAAGCTTTCTGACAAGCTTCAGTAAGTGTACAGCACATCCTGTCACGCTCTGCCGGATGGGACCAGGAAAGAGCCACACACCTCACTTGCTCTGTGTGCATGCGTCCCTACTGTGCTTCTCTGTTCTGCTCTATGAACCGCTCTCTAGTGCACCGAGGGCACGTCACTCCTCCGACCGAACGCCGGCGGCTTGTGTCAGTCAGTACGAGTCCACGACAAGCACATTCTCCGCCGAGAACGGTAACACTGTAATTCCATGCGTATGGTCAGAAGACCCACCTGGCTATTGAAAGTATTGCCATGATCACAAACCTTCGTTCGCCTCATGTCAGTGACTAACATCCCCCAGACAGCCTGTTCTCGTCACGTTTGGATGTTTGCGTTGAGCGCCATCCAACCATCGAGCCATCGAACGAACGCACTCTCCGCACCGCGTCATGAGCGCACGAGTGGCACCATCATCGGCCGCGCCAGCCACCACGCGACCGGTCGCGAGCGTGAGTCCCATCATGGTCCACCACTAGTGCGAGACTGATTGGCTTCACGAGCTGCGCGCCGACACTTTACCGACGCTCAATCTCTCAATCTCGCTCGAGTCGTGCTTTCTCAGCCGCCGCGGGCTCAAGGGCATGAAGTGCTTCGTGCGGCGGCGCCGTGAAGTGGGACTCGGCGCCTGGATTGCGTGCTCGTTCTACCTTGCCGTCATGCTCGTGCCCGTGGCCGTTGGTCGCGTCCTTGCGGCCGTATGCATTGTGTTGTGGACGCTTTGCTACGCGTGCAAGTGCTCGATCTGCTGCTGCGGTCCCACGGATTTTGGTTCTGCTCGTACGTCAGTACATCGACGTTCCTGGTGCTGGCGCCCTTTGCGGCCTGGGTCAGCGTCCAGATCAACATTCTGATCGACACCAACATTCGCGCGGTCAAGATGTGAGCGATCATCCTGAACATCGTGGGCACGATCGACTGCACGCTCACGTGGCTCGCGCTCGCCATGGAGCCCATTAACGATGTCCACAAGTTCTCACTGGTGCAATACAAGTTCCACGGGCTCTTCACGATCACGACGCTGCTCGCACGCAATGTGTGCCGCAAGCGCCACGTGTTCGTCAAGAAAGCCAACCAATTCTCCATCGAGTGCATGAGTCTGCGCGTGAGCCTGCACTTCCAGGTCTACGAGCGGCAGTTCATGTGCGCGATCTCGGCCGTGTTGTCACCGAGCGGCCCGAGTTTCTCCGAGTACGAGAAGAAGCTCAAGCACTCTAGGTAATGGAAATGGCTCGATTTACGTTTATAGCACTTATCATCTGCCCGTGGTTTCTGTCCTTCTCTGTATCATTGGAAGCCTCGCTGCCGAAGCCCAAGCTAAGTGCGTCCTATTGGGAGGAGTAGGGAAACGTTGCT
>JAADWP010000402.1:0-23903 GCA_023336215.1 Globisporangium iwayamae
CGCGCGCGCGGTTCGCATTCCGTGGCGACAGCGAGGCGACGCTAGACGGCGCGCTCATTCGTGCTCGGTCACTTGCACGAAGCCGTCCAAGCCCGCATGTGCTCGTGTGCTTTCTGTCGCACCGCTTCGGGTGTCCCGAGCAATTGCGACTTCGCACTTTGGCGAGTGTGTTATTTTGAGATTCGCAATCACCTGCACTGTAACCTCCTGCTTAGTGCACCCTTTTGTAACAGCAACATAATGTTGCTTGGGATCAAGCCGAAAGAGACAAACTGCATTTAATTAGCAATATATTTCCACGAGACGTCCTCCACTATATTGAAATCCCGCGCTTCGTTGTACTTGGGAACCCGTATAGTGGTGATACGAGCGCTACACACTGCAAAAAAAGCTCTACTGATCGCAGCTCGTCGCTCAGGGGCTTGTGGCGTTCTCAAAATCATCATTTTCCACCTCGAGGCTTCACACGACAGTGTCATGATAGATAGCTCATGTATCTTACGAAAGAGAAAAGTGGACCGAACTGGGTGATCTCACACAGCTCACTTCAATATCGTGCGTTCGTCCCTTTTGTTGGGTGGAGCTCTCCAGGCCAGCCGATTCGGGATTTTTGAAGTTGACCCGCGAAAGATTCAGCCAATCGCAGTCCCGCTTCAACGTCCAGAGGGCCAGCGGTTGGCTATAAAACGAGAGCCACCAGCTGTCTCGCTACAGTTTCATCCCGTACAAGTTGATACTCTGACTAGATTTCTCACTTTCAGTATCAACTTCAATGAAACGCATCTACTTTACACAAATTGAACCGTACTGTATCTGAGATTGTGAAGGTCGTTTCAGGGGCGTTTACATTTGGTGGTTAAGAACGCTGGAGGTTAAGCAAAGGTGGCCAAGTCACTTGGTTTCAGTATGCCATAGGCGTTTCACTGGGTGGCTCGTCTTTGCCTGACGTTGCAGTGGTGGTGTCCAAGTGCCGCCGGCCCGCCCCACGTCGCGGAGGCGTCTGCCATTCGCTCTCTTCCCCCCGTCCACGCGCCATCAAACTCACCATGTGCGGCATCATCGCCATCCTGCTCGCCAACCAGCACGAGCACTGCAACCAGGGGCTCTACGACGGCCTCACCGTGCTGCAGCACCGTGGACAAGGTGCGGCATGGCTGACTGGCGCCAACCTATCTCTTGTGGAAATGCCAAGCAACTTGTCTACTGACTGATAGTCAACTGCGCGCGCGTGTGTGTGTATATGGATGAGCAGATGCGGCGGGTATCATGACGTGCGAGAAGAAGCGTCTGTACCTGCGCAAGGACAACGGCCTCGCGCGCGACGTGTTCAAGCAGAACCACATGGTCGGCCTGCGCGGTCCCATGGGCATCGGCCACTGCCGCTACCCAACCGCGGGCTCCTCAAGCAGCTCCGAGGCGCAGCCGTTCTACACCAACTCGCCCTACGGCGTCGCGCTCGCGCACAACGGCAACCTCACCAACTCGCACGAGCTCACGGAGCAGCTCGCGAACACGAACTTCCGTCACGTCAACACGGACTCGGTGCGTTTTTTGTCGCACGAGCGATTGCATGATGTTAATGGCGACACGATGGCTTACATTCGTTCAGTATCGCGGATATTCTAACCTTTACTGTAATGTATTTCTTCCCTTATGATAGGACTCGGAAGTACTGCTCAACATCCTGGCGGATGAGCTGCTCAAGCGTGTGGACCGACAGCTGGACGTGGACATGATCTTCGATGCCGTCACGGGCCTCTTCAAGCGCTGCCGTGGCGGGTACACTGCTGTCGCCATCATCAACGGCTTCGGCATCCTGGCGTTCCGCGATCCGAACGGTATCCGTCCGCTCGTGTTCGGCTCGCGAAAAAGTCACTACGGCACGGACTTTGCGATCGCCAGTGAGAGCGTGGCCATCGACACGCTCGAGTTCAAGCTGGAGCGCGACGTCGCTCCGGGTGAGGCCATCCTGATCAAGCAGGGCGGCGAACTCTTCACGCGCACGGTGTTCCCGAACGCCAAGTTGAACCCGTGCATCTTTGAGCACGTGTACTTTGCGCGTCCGGACTCGTTCATCGACGGCGTGTCGGTGTATCAGGCGCGCCGCAACATGGGCTCGAAGCTCGCGGACAAGATCCTGCGCGACCGTCCGGACCACGGCATCGACGTCGTGATTCCGATCCCGGACACGAGCCGCACGTCCGCCCTCGAAGCGTCGAGACGCCTCAATATCCCGTACCGCGAGGGGTTCGTGAAGAACCGCTATATCGCGCGCACGTTCATCATGCCCGGCCAGATCGCGCGCAAGAAAACGGTGCGCATGAAGCTGAACGCGATCCGGTCCGAGTTCGAGGACAAGGTTGTGCTGCTTGTGGACGACTCGATCGTGCGTGGCACGACGTCGCGCCAGATCGTGCAGATCGCGCGCGAGAACGGCGCCAAGGCTGTGTACTTCGCCTCGGCCGCGCCTGCGATCCGCCATCCGAACGTCTACGGCATCGACATGCCCACGCGCGAGGAGCTCATCGCGTTCAACCGCACAGAAGACGAAATCGCGAAGGAGATCGGCTGCGAGTGGGTGATCTTCCAGGACCTCAAGGACTTGGAGGATAGCGTGCGCCAAGAGAACGAGACGCTGCAGGAGTTCGACTCGTCGTGCTTCAACGGCGTGTACGTGACCAAGGACGTGGATCAGGCGTACTTCGACCGTCTCTCTGCTGAGCGCAACGACGCGCGCATGCAGGCCAAGAACATGGGCATGGCGCCCTTCAGCCGCACCATGTCCAGCCCCATGTCCGATGAGACCATCGATATGTACAACGCCCCTCAATAGACAGAGAGTCACGCCAGGAGGAGTGGCCGGCCTATGTTCTCCGGTGCCGAGCTGCTTGCTTCCGACCGTGCTCTCGATCGATATTCATCCAATACTTTTTCATTCCATCATCTCGTGCTACTTGAACGCAATATACGAACTGGTTCTTTCCTGCTTCTCTTCTTCTCGCCATTAAGATCATTTAGCTCTTCCTACGATGTTCCACTCCGTAAATGTCTGGGCTTTGGGCTCAGAGTGACCCGCATTCGATTCGTCCCTCTACCTCATTGCCTCACGCGACTTACTGGAACTGAACGTTGAACTGAGCAAAGTAGCCGCTCAGCGTGGTCAGCACCGGTGTAGGCAGCGTCGACTGCGCATATGCAGAGTACTGTTGAGGACATCAGCAACAAAGAGAAGCAGATGGCTTGGTTAGCACAGCAACACCACACTGAGGATATTAGCCACAACTCAGAGACTTCCACTCACCACACCAGGTCTGGAGGCTGAGAGCTTGGCGATCGACTCCGTCAGATAGTGCTTCGCCGGCGGATACTCGGCGAGCGCATCGAGCGACACGACGTTCGCAAAGTAGAGCTTCGAGTACCCGGCTTCGTAGCCCGTCTGCTCCAGCTCCAGCAGCGACTCGTCCTCGTCCTTCACGGCCGCAGAGCCGTCGTCGCCCTCCTCCAAGATCTTCACCGCGACCACAAGCGCATCCTTCCAGAGCTCCAGCTGCGACGCGCAGAGCTCCGTCTCGCACATAAGGCGCGTGAGGCCAATCACGCACACTTTCCGCTCCACGGCGCCGCGTGCGCGGATCACGTGCTCCAGCCACACCGAACGCAGGAACATCGTCGACATGCTAGAAGACCATCCATCCACAAAAAGCATATCAGTCAACTCTGAGTCCCACACGACCTGACAAACACACACAAAACCCACAAAACGTACCCGGCCTGAAGTGCCTCCAGCGCGCCCAGCAGCGCGTCCGGACCCAGCTTGCCGATCAAGATCGACACCGTGTAGATCAGGTCCTTGGCGTACCCAGCGGCGTTGCGGCCGCTCATTCGCGACTGTAGTCGGATCATCAGGATCTTGATGATCTCATTCAGGAAGTTGGCGTACGAAGTGAGTGGCATATTGGCAAAGAGCCCACGCAGCAGCGAGAAGCCGAACGCCTCGGTCGTACGCGACGAGATGAGCTTCTGGAACACGCCCAGGATGCCTGGCACAGACTGCGCGACATCACTTGGAGCCTTGCGCATGTACGCCTCAATCAGCTTCACGATCGCCGGCACGTTGCTCACGCGGTCCCACAGCGCTGGCGCCAGCAGTACCGGGAACATGCTCATGTACGCTGGTGACACGCCGCTTGGTCGCAGGTCCAGCATCTGTGCGAGTACCTGGTACACATACGGCGATAGCGCTTCCACGTCGTTCGCCAGCACCTTCTGGAAAGGTGGGAAGAGCAGCTCTTCGAAGCGTTCCGTGGCGCCAGGGTTCGCCTTGCACACATTCAGGATGAGCACCGAGAGCGACTCGAACAAGAAGTGGCTGAACGACGGGTTGCTAGGGTTCGCGCAGATGCGGTTCAGGATGCTCGTGAGCTTCTCGACCGCGATGTCCGTGAGCGGCAGAATATCTTCTTTGGCGACGTTCATCACACGCATCACCACTTTCATCAGGTAGTCGTTTTCAGGATAGTTAGGCTGCTCAAGGATGTTGAACACGTGCTGCAGGAGCTTGCTCAGGTACGGCGTCAGACGCTCTCGCGAGAAGCGTAGTGTTCCGTTCTCTTCCTTCACGGTCAGCAGGCGCTCAACGCACGCCGCGGCGTACGTGTGAACCACGAACTGGGACGGGTCCATACAGTTAAGCAGCTGTGGGAAGAGCTGGTCCATGATTTCTACACTCAGCTGACTGCGGAACGTCGACACGAACTTGATCGCATCGGCCTTGAGGATGAGCGAAGCCTGGTTTGCGCTCGAGAGCTCTGGCAGCACCTCTGCCAAGAAAAAGTCCATCAGCGGCACGCGAGCGTTAATTTCAGACACACCTCGCAGACGGGACTGCTTCAGGGCTGAGAGCGCGATGACCAAGTTGATCTGTTGTAAGGATAAAGACACAAAATGAGATCAGCACTAGCTACTAACACCTTTAGTATGACAAGAAAGCTCAGTGACCAACGTACCGAGACGTCCTTCAGCGCCCAGTTGCTCGCAGGGTCGGCCTTGTACTGCTGTAGGTGCGACTGAATCGTGCCCATGCAGATCTGCGTCACACTCTCGTTGAACACGCCGAGGAGACCGCGAATCAGATCGCGCGCAGCGCTTCGTCTGCTGTCTCCATCGGATCCTTCGATATCGCGGCGGATGTAGTCCATCGGGTTGTCTTCAAAGAGCTCTTCGTCCGATGAGCGCAGCTGGAGGTTCGTCACCACAATGCTGCACAATTCGCTCAGCACCTGCGGCGACTCGAAGAGCGCACGGTTGAAGCTGCGCGACGCCACGGACGTGAGGAACTTGAGGCACTTCGCCGCGAGCTCGTCGTGCTTTGGATACAACGTGATGCGGTTCGCTAGCAAATTCCAGATCACCTACAGAACAGCATTCGACAGTGTTAGGTATTGTACGTCTCAGCACAACGACACCACCGTTTGAAACGTACCTCGATGAACTTTTGTAGGAACGGCTTGAACTCCTCGTCGTACTTCTCGGCGTACAGGTTGACGTTCTCCACGATCGCGACGAGCAGCAAGTCGATCGGGTCGGGCTCTTCCTCGTTGTCGCTGTCCACCAGCGCCGGGTTGTTGTACGCAAAGTACGCCAGGAATTGCTCCATCCACTCGGCGATGTGGTCCTCGAAGTACTCGGGGAGGTCCAGCCAGTTGAGCGAATAGAAGATGCGGCTCATGAGGCGCAGCGCCGTAAGCATCTGCGCCTGCTGCTGCTTCTGAGCGCCAGGCGCGCGGAGCGCAGCCCCTGTCTCTTTGTAGAAGTGCAGAAGCGGTTCCTACGCATGTGTTCATGCACAATGGAAGCAATTGTTAGAATACACGAGCGGATATAAACGCATGATATGAATGATGTACCTGGAAGGTCTCCAAGCAGTGCTTGAGCTCGAGGAAGAGGCTGTCGGACTTGAAGACGTTGCGGAAGCGCTTGAAGATCGTGTTAGCCGTCATGAGCACGCCGATGCGCACCTTCCAGTCCTGCTCAGTCTGCAGCTTCTGTACAAGTTGCACAAGCAGATTCTCCCAGTTGGCCGGGAAGTCGTACTCACCGATCGTCGTGAGTGCCTCGATGAGTTGCTTCTGGATCGACTCGGGCATGCGGCACATGAGCTCCACGAGGTGCTCCTTCACGACGTTCTTCTCGTTGAGCGGCACGCAGCCCTGCTTCTCCGGGTCCCAGTTGTTCTTGATGAAGTTCTTGAACACGAGCGCGGCCGAGAGGCGGATCGAATGCTGCTCCGCGCCGTTCTCGAGCACTTGCAACAGCAGGAGCACGTAGTTGGGCTGCGTCGCGAGTGTCGCGAGGAACTTCTCGGCGGCCTTGCGCGTCTCGCCCATGGGCGAGAGTGTCTGCTCCAGCGCCGAGCGCAGCATCTGCATGTTCTCCATCAGTGGTTGGTTCTCTTGTTGTCTCTTTCTCGTTCGCTGTCTACACAAGCGCGCTCGCGATCTGCCTGCTGGGTTGAGTTGGCGCTGCTTGTTTGCTTGCTCTCTTGGTCTTTGTTCCACACAAAGCAAGCCCGCGATCTGCCTGCTTCTCAAATAGAAGAACCGCAACACTGCTTCCAGAACACAGCGCACCTCAAATAGAGGCACCCCACAACGCTGAAATGATAGACAATTCATTCCGCAATTCATTTGAAAGGTGGGAGGCAAAAACAGGTTTAGGGACCATACAAAGGGTATGATAGAGATGGATTGTATATTGAACACTGCGCAAACAACAAAGTGACGTCCGTCATCTACACGCCAAAATGACCAAGCCGCGCATCCTGCTCTGCGCGAGCGGCAGCGTCGCGACCGTCAAAGTGCCGGAGATCGCGCTCAAGCTCGCGGCATTCGCAGAGGTCGCTTCAATGTTATCTGAGCCCATGCTGAACCTGTCGTTAAGTAGTAAGCGAAAGCGTGGCGACAGCTAATGGCACTATGATCATGTCGCTCTTGTGTTGCTGCAATCACACTCGCTCACTCGCGCAGGTGAAGATCGTCGTGACGAAAGCCGGCGCCTTCTTCCTGGAGAAGGTGAAGGACTACAATCCACTCGTATGGGAGGAGTTTGCAAAGACGAACAGAGCGTATGGCGAGCCCAAGCGAGAAGGCTGTCTGGAAGACATCGAGATTATCCGCGACGAGCACGAGTGGGATGCGTGGAAAGTCGTCGGCGACAAGGTGCTCCACATTGAGGTACGCTTGAAAGTCCAACGGGTGACTGAAGGTCGGTTGTGGAACCATTGTATCATTATGTTGACATGGCTCCTATGTGCGCGTGTGTATATGTATAGCTGAAAGACTGGGCGGATGTGATCCTCATGGCTCCGATGTCGGCGAACACGCTGGCGAAGGTCGCGAATGGACTGTCCGACAACCTCCTCGTACGCGCAACTAGCTGTTGGCCGATGCGTATGTGGCATTTTACTCACCATTCTATCATTTTTGCCGCATAGACCTGTATCGCACGAGCGTGGAGTATCAAGAAGCCGTTTTACTATGCGCCTGCGATGAACACCGACATGTGGGACCACCCGGTGACTTCAAAGCACCTAAAGACACTGGAAGAGTTCGGCTACCAGATGATCCCGCCAGTAGCGAAGATGCTCGCGTGCGGCGTTGTTGGTATGTATACCGAATTATTGGAAGCATGAGCGCGTGTTTCTTGTTAGGTCGATTCGAGATGTGAACCTTCTAATGCAGCTCGCTTGCTATGTTCTAGGCGTCGGAGGACTTGCTGCTGTCGACGACATTGTGCAGGTCATGAAGGAGAAAGTACCCACCAGTCAGTAATCATAGGATTATCTAAAAAACCCTATAGAGGTGACGTGGCTTCGATTGTCGCCATGTCGACGCCAAACACCTCCTTGATGGCCTCAATCGCCGCGAGTTCGACGTCTTTTGGCGCCACATCTGGCTTCAAGCGTTCGATGCTCGTCACCGCGCGATCGTCGATGCCGCACGGGATGATGCGATCGAATGCGCGTAAGTCCGTCGTCGTGTTGATCGCGAAGCCGTGCATTGTGATCCATCGCGACGCGTGCGTGCCCACTGCTGCGATCTTCCGCATGTCGCGTCCGTCGATGAAGCTGCTCGAGGGGTTCCCGCCTTCCTCTTCGACCCAGACGCCGGTGAGCCCGTCGACGCGCTCGCCCTTGATGTCGAACTTGGCGAGTGTCTGGATGACCACCTCCTCCACCTGACGCAAGTACCAGTGTAGGTCTCTCTTGTGGAAGTTCAGGTCCAGGATCGGGTACACGACGACTTGGCCTGGGCCGTGGTATGTGACCTCGCCGCCGCGGTCCACGCGGATGAGCTTGAGATGCGTGTCCACGAGCGGGTCGAACTTTACGTTGTCCATAGTTGCACCGCGGCCCAGCGTGTACACGCTCGGGTGCTCGAGCACGAGCACGACGTCATGCTCGATGGGCTTGAGCTCACGCGCAGCAGCGATGCGCCGCTGGATGAGCTGCTTCTGCCAGTCCCACGCGGTCTCGTACTCCACCGAGCCCAGGCGGTACGCCGCGCATTTGCGCTGGGTGCTAGCTGTGGTACCATCGACTGCGGTACTAGACGCTCGTGTGACCACGCTGCGCTTGGGAACCGTCGCTGGGAACGCAGACAAGCTGCGCCATCCGCATCGGCGGAGCATTCGTCCGGCACCACTGGAACGAGTCCTGCTTTTTTGTGGAAGCAAAGAGACGAGTTCATGACAAGCTGAGTCACTAAATCGAGTAATGAGGAAGCAAATGTCATTAAATCGGGGATTGTCGTTACCACTCGTGAGTGAAGGTTGCCTTGTCCCGTCTTACTCTCGAAAAATGGCGCCAATGCCAATCCAGGAGCTCCTGTGTGTTGTGAGTTGACAGGACGACCGTTGCGTCACCTCGCGAGCGCGGTTTCATCACTCATTGCCGCTTTTGCAGCCAAGTGCACACTCGCGACAGCACAGGACAAGGCGATGCACAAGGTGGTGCAGAAGCTCCAGGACCGCGCAGAGACGCCCGCGGACGCTGCGCTCATCAAGAAGTTTGCGGCCGCAGACCCGCCGGCGCTGCTCCACAATGTCAACCTGCACGACTACCAGCTGCACGGCTTGCGCTGGCTGCTCACGAAGTACGCGCAACAGCTGAATCCGATCCTGGGTGACGAAATGGGCCTCGGCAAGACGCTGGTAAACGCTGACATGCATATCACCACCCAGTCAATTCGCCAAAGATAGTACTCACTCATACAAGCCACCAATCGAAATGCCAACCTTTGTTTTCTTGTGTATGAACCTCACGCAGCAAGTGATCGCGTTCATTGCGTCGCTTATCGAGCATTTTGAGGCAGCCGCTGCAACTCCAACGGTGTCATCTGGCGACAACACATCGCTGTTTCTGGTCGTTGCGCCGCTGAGCGTGCTGCCGAACTGGATGGAGCAGTTCGAGCGCTTTGCCCCGACCGTCGACATACTCCTGTTCGCGGGTGAGAAGAAGGACAGGCAAGCGATTGAGGCGAAGGTGCTCCAGACGAAGGGGAAGGTATAAATTATTGTCAGAATGTCGAACGATGTTGTGGAAGTCTGATATGGTTCTGATTGTATTCTTGCGTTGATGTAGGCACTGGTACTCGTGACGTCGTACGAGATGGTGCTGTTCAACACGGACTTCTTCAGCAAGGTCGACTGGAGGCTCATGGTGCTCGATGAAGGTCACCGCTTGAAGAACTCAAAGGGCAAGCTCTACGATGCGCTCATGACGCGCGTGGTTGTGAAGCACAAGGTGATTCTGTCTGGAACGCCCATCCAGAATGATCTGGTAGAGCTTTACAGCCTCCTGTCGCTGCTGAACCCGACCATTTTCAACAACCACGAGCTCTTTGAAGCCACGTTCAAAGACTACTTCTCAGCCAAAGCCCAGCGACTGGACGACGGGAAGCAGATTGCAAAATCCAAGTGCCTGGTCACCGCGGAAAACCTGATGCGTGACATCCTCACACCGCTGCTGCTGCTGCGCACGGTGCAGGACGTCCACTCATCCTTCACGCTCCCGCCGATCTCAGAGATGGTCGTCCACACGCCGCTCTCGCCCATGCAAAGAGAGCTCTACAAGGAGGTCGTCGCAAAGAATAGCGACCTGATCAACAGCATCGCGCAGCAACACAGCTCGGCATCCCGAGTGAGCCTGACGAATATTTTGCCGCAGCTGCGCAAGATCTGCAACCACCCGTACATGTTCCCTGGCACCGAGCCCGAACCATTCTGCGAGGGGAGCCACCTGTACGAGAACAGCGGGAAGCTCTACGTTTTGCAGCAGCTACTGCCGCGTCTGAAGGCCGACGGCCACTGCGTGCTGCTCTTCAGCCAGTCGACCGCCTTCCTCGACATCATCCAGGATTTTCTGACGATGGAGAGCTTCTCCTACGAGCGCATTGACGGCTCGGTACGCGGCAAGGAGCGCTGGCAGGCCATCGAGCGCTTCCGCAAGGACCCTGACACCTTCGTCTTCTTGATCAGCACTCGCTCGGGAGGCGTGGGGCTGAACCTGCAGCGCGCCGACACAGTGATCTTCGCGGATTCGGACTTCAACCCTCAGATGGACCTTCAGGCGGTAGCTCGCGCGTATCGCCTGGGCCAGACGAAGTCCATCCACGTTATCAAGTTTCTCTGTGCTAATACTGTGGAGGAGAGCATCTACCGCCGCGCACTCAAGAAAATGCGCATGGCAGACAGGATCCGTAACTGCGCGCGTCGGGTGGACGACGAGGACGAGGACCTGGACAACGAGGAGAGCCTGGTGGAGATGATTCAGTTCGGTTTGCACAAGCTCATGGAGGTCTCTGAAGGTGATGAAGATGCCATGGCGCTCACTAAGCCATTGGAGGAAGAGTACATCAAGCACATTCTCATGCGCCGCTCGCTGTCGGAGAACTCCATCGTGCTTGAAGATGGGACGATCAAGAATGAGAAGGTGACCGAGGCCGGAGGCGACTTCCAGGAGGAGAACATGTATTACTTTGAAGGCGAGGACTACTTGACGGTGATGGGCACGAAGGACAAGGACAAGGACTCGCTCAAGCAGCTACTGGCAGCAGCTAAAACCTCGAAGCGCCGCCGTTCGGGAGGGAAGAGGCACGACCGGTACGCTGGTGAAGAGGACGATTCCGATGAAGGAGTCGATGAGATCAGCGACGAGATGCTCGCAGAAAATGAGGCAGCGAAGCAGCGCAAGCGCGAGGAGCGCCGTCAGAAGATGCTCGAGAAGAAGTTGACGATGTGGAAAGCCAACAAGTACGAGTCCATGGTGCTCGTTGTAAGTGACGACAACGACGATGACGACAACAGCTCAGTGGATTTAAATGCCGTCGACAGCAACCAGATACGCTACAGAGCTGGCGATGCAAGTCAACCTCGCCTGTCCTCGATCTCTTCTGATGCAATCATCATCGTGCACTGCGTCGACACGAGCGGCGTGTGGAGCTCGCGAGGCTTCTTCCGCACGCTGTCAGCTCTCTCTCCATCCATTCAACGGCAATACGAGGCAGCGGGCGTGAATGATGACCTGAGGCTCGGCCAGGCGCATTTGATCCAACTACCACCGCGTGTTACTGACGGCGGCCGAGACATCGACGTGTACGTATGTCTGCTAGTCGTGCAAGGCTTTGTCGGGAGCTCTTCGGCCAAGAAGGCGAAGCTGAACGCGGGCGGTGCGGCTGCTGTGCCTCGCCAGCTCGTGCGCAGCGGAAAGTCCACGACCTTCCGCATGCACGCGCTCGAGAGCTCGCTGCGAGTGCTCGCGCAGAGCGCCAGGAGCCTGCGCGCGAGCGTGCACATGCCGCGCATCGGCTACGGCACGCCCGGCTTCAACTGGTACGCGGTTGAGCGCATCATTCAGCGGCAATTGCGGGACGCTGATGTAGCAGTGAGCATCTACTACTACTCGCCGAATAGAGGAGCGTAGAGACAAGATGTCGCATCAATTCCCAGCTCAAGAGAGGGTAAGTATGGGCTTCAAGAAGGGAGATTTGGTAAATGCAAGACGAGAGGACCTTGAACACACTGTTCTATTTTGAATAAGACTACCAAGAGGTATCAGTTTGGACAGTTGTTTATCAGTAATACTTTCATCCGTTAATTGAGTCTTGAAGCATTTGCGCAGACTTATTACGCTAGAAGTATTATATTAGTCAGCTGTCTGGACTTGAATTGAGATCGGGCGAGCACACCCTAGACGTCGAAGAGCTACAACAACACCGAGGCGAGCAACTGCAAAGAGCAGGAAGAAGCGACCGCCAAGTGCGTCGAGGGAGCGAAGATTTCTTTCTGCTTGGCGTGAGCGTGCGTCAGTGGATCCACAGGCCGCGCGGAGCTCATGCGGCGCACATTCGTCACTGCGAGCCACGGTACGTCCCCAAGCCGTCTTCATCTGTGCTGTTCGGTCTATCTTGTGCGACTGTGAACAAGAGTCAGCTCACCACTTGAACGCTTCCCTCTCGTGTCGTGGGTGGCGTCGTCTCATCTCGGTTATCATGCTAACGAGCGTATGTTATGCTATGTTCACTTTATTGTAGGACCAGATGGCGCGGGGAAGGAGAACCTGGCAGCGAGCATGAGTCTGCCGTCCACGACCAAGACGCGCAACCGACTCTTCTCGTCGTCCGAATCCGAGTCCTCGGACTCCGCAGTCGAAGAGCGCGACGATGTGAGTGTCACGGGTGCGACGCAGCCCACACGCGCGTTCTCTATGGCCAGCAGCGGGAGGAGTGTGTCGGCGAAGCAACAAGGCAGCAGCAGCGCGCCGTTCGGGAGGAACGGGGCGAATGGGAACGGCAATAGTAGTAATGACCTTCGACGCAAGACCATGACGAGCTCGTCTTCGTTCAAAGGAAGCTCAGGAAGTACTTCAAGTGGTGGGCGTGAGAGCGCGAACAACTCGTTCATTGGCGTCGGCTCGCTCTTTCCCGAGCGGAAGGGATTGTTCGAACATGACGACGACACCGAGTCGATGGAGAAGTTCCATGAACAAGTGAAGATCCGCCAACAGAAGAAACAGTCGGAGATGGAAACCGTCAAGATGGAACTTGAATCCACACTACAGCGTGTTACTGAGTTGGAGCAGCAGCTAGTACAGGAGGTGAAGGAGAAGCAGGAGTACGAGATCCGCATGAAGGAGTGCCACCGCATCATCGAGAAACGCAACAAGCAGCTCATGAAGGCAAGTGAGCGCGTGGCCCGTTATTCTGAACAGGCTGAGAGCCAGATGAACGACTTGCAGGCGAAAGTGACGGAGCTCACTGCACAGTGCGATCAACTACGTGTTGAGGCGTCACGACAGAGCGAGAGTCTGCAATATGAGGCGGGGCTCAAGCTTCGCAGTCAGCAGCAGGCTTTCGAAGTTAAGCTCGCAGAGCAGAAACAGGCTTTCGAAGCCAAGCTCGCAGAGCAGAAGCAATTGTTTGAAGGACGACTGGAACGGATGACGCAGATCTCGGAAGACAGTGTCAAAGCTAAGCAGTCGGAGAACGAAGCACTGAAGCGCAGAGTGAAAGAACTGGAGACTGAGGTGTCGACTGCACCTTCGCATATGCTGCAGAGTGAAGAGTACCAAGCTCTTCTGAAAAGATGCGAAGACGCGGAAGCCATCAGTCGCGGTCTCAAGTTCCAGCTGCAGAAGGACCAGCAAGAGAAGAAATTTTTGAAGAACCAGCTTTCAGCTCTGCAAAGCAGTGGAGCGAATGGCCCAAGTGGACTCTTTGACGAGGAGGAGCATTTGGGTCCAAATGGTGGCGACCAAATGAGTCCCACGAGCAGCGTCGCGAGTGGTGCTGACCTCTCGAGCTTCGATTACGCGCGCACATCGCTGTTCAGCAGCCCCGTGAACAACAGCAAGTCGCCCTCACACCACCACACGGACTTTGTTCCACCGACCATCGACACGAGCTTCGAGAGCAACGTAAAGATCGCTGATGAACAGGAGACCGCGCCTTTGCAACGAACGCCAAAGCCCAAGGATGAACCAGTTATCGTGACTCCACGAGCGCCACCAGCAGAGGAGAAATCTCCACTGCCTCGACAGGGCTCGGCGTCAACCAATTTCTTTGAGAAGCTCTCAATCAAGTTCAAGCGCTCGTCGTCACCACGCAATAGTGCGAGTACAAAAACGGAGAATAACTCGTTCTCTGCGGCGTCTGCTATCCCTGTCGGAGCTGCGTCGACTTCTTCTTTCACAAGCAGCAGTCCCGCGTCTCCAGTGTTGGAGTCAATTCCTGCTGCAACAGCAGCAGCAGCTCCTGTGCCAGTTCGAACTGCCACGAGCCGACGAGAGCGACCAAAGATGTACGTGGCAAAGGCGCCGTCGACGTACGATGAGGAGTCGAGCGACAGCATTTTTGGCAGCGAGAGTGACGATTCCGAGGACTCTCCATCTGGCACGGAAGACGAGAGTCCGCCCATGCCGCCGCCACCACCCGAGGAGACTTTCAAGCCAACCACGACGGCTGCTCCTGCTACTGCTTTGCCGTCGACCCAGTCGTTCCTGTTTGGTCCTCAGCAGGTGCATCTTCCATCAGATGACAGCGACGACGCGGATCTGAGTAGCTCGAGTGACTCGGACGCTCAGCTGTTCGCTCCGAGCAAGAAGAAGCCCCCGGTGGCTGATGAGCTGCCGCCGCCTCCTGTTGCGATCAAGAAGCCCGACGGTGTGGCAAAGGGTGAAGATGGTGTTGACTCGTCATCTGAATCTTCGTCCTCTGATGGCGACGACTCTGATGATGAGGACGATTCGTTGATTGACAAGGGGCCGCGCGATCACGAAGACTCCAAACGCAAGCGTCACAGAGCAGTAGCGCCGGCAACTGAAGCAGCTGAGGACAGTGACGGCTCCTCGGATTCGTCATCGTCATCCAGCGATGAAGAGCTGGACACGAATCGTCACAGACGCCGACGTGAGAACGAGGATGGCGGGGAGCACCGTCACCACCACCATCATCACCATAACCATCATGACAGCCAACACCACGGTCACCACAAGAAAGAGTCGCGACGATCCTCGTCACTGCCCCGCACGACGAGAGAAAAAAGCCACAGCACGGGCGACGAAGTGACTGGTAACCTCGCAAGCACAAGCAAGAGCCGCATGAATGAGTATATGGAGGCGCGCGCGAAGAAGCGGCAGGAGAAGCTCAAGAAGAAGGAGGAGAAGGAAAATGCCGAGAGTAAGAAGAAAGAGGAGTACGAGAAAGAATGGGAAAAGATGGCGCAGGAGGAACGCGAGCGCAAGCGCAAGCAGGCGCGGCGCGGGACACGCCGTCGTCCTTCGAGTCTGAAGACTGTGCGCGTCTCGCAAATGAAGCAGCAGCTCAACAAACAGCAGCAGCAGAAGGAACACGAGCAGCAGTCTGGTGGTGCTGATGGTGGCATCGGTGGGCAGCCCGATGAAGAGCGTCCCCGTCGCCAGAACTCGCGCCGCAAGAGCGAATCCAAGGTATCGGACAGTGACGACGATGAGCCGCTCACTCCTGCGAAGCCCGTGACCCCCGCCGTGTCCGAGTCGACGCCATTGCCTCCCGAGCCCACAGAGGCTGACACAGAGCTGTATCTCCGCCAGCAGGCGCGTCTCCGCGAGCGTCATGAACTCGAGATGAAGAAGAAAAGCGAGGCCGACGAGGCCGACCTGGTGCGCGGCCAAATCCACCGACGCGTCGAGATGTGGGCCTTTGGGAAAGAGCTGCTGCACATGATCCTAACGCTCGACCAGATCTCGACCAGCGAGGCGCTGCAGAAGTGCCAGATGTCTGTGATCCAGTCGCCTGACAACGAGACCGTGCGCAAGGCCTACAGGTATGAGGGCGTTCTGAATTCCGATGTCTTCGTGGCTTGGCTCTAACGTTTGTTTCTTCTTTGTTGTCTGTGCTCTTCAGGAACATCATTCGGGTGATCCACCCAGACAAACTGCGAGGCGCGACAGTGTCGGAGCAGCTGGAGGCGAAGGAGCTCTTCACAGTGCTCAACCAAGCCTTTGAGAAGTTCAAGAACCAGGTCAGCTAGATGAACTACAGCTAGCTAGTGTTTTACTGGTGAGTCTGCCAAACTGAAGAAGAAAAACGTGTAAGAGCGAGAAGTGAGATGCTGGTCTCCAGATTAGATGCCGCTTGTCGCCGTGAGAGAGATTTTGAACGAAGAAGCCTCTGCTTTACAGTACATTCTTGCGTCAGTCAAACTCGGCTGTTGCTGAATGCCATTCACAGTAGCGGTTCGTGGTGCTGATGCATGACCCCCCTCGCTTTCGTCACCTCAATGCGCCGCGTGAGCTCGCGCACCAAGAAGCTCTGCTCATTGTAGGCGCCACTTGTTAGCAAGAGCCTACGCTCTCTCTCGAGGCGACCCAGCTCAATTTCATTCGAGTCTGCAGCATTGTGCAACTGGGCCTCGTTCTCGTCTCCCTGATCAGAGTTGTGGTCATCAAAACCGTCGTCAAGTTCGTCTTCTCCTTCCTCATCGTCGACTTCATGCTCGTAGTGCTGGCTGCTGCTGTCGCTCCGAACACTACTGCTGCCATTGAAGCCCTTCGTGTGGTGATGATGGTGGTGATGGCGGTTATCGTCAGCAGGCAGAGATTTCTCGCTGAGAGAAACGCGAAAGCGTCGACGAAGTTCAGGATCATCGTTCAGAAGCGAAAACTGACTTGTCCAGTTGCTTTGATTGCTGAGGTGGCTTCTGCCGCTGCTGCTTCCGCCATTCTCCACTCGCTGCTGATGAGTTTGATAGAATTGCTGCGTGTGATGGAGCGACGAATTCTGTCGACGAACACCCCGATGATGATAAGTCTGCTCTCGTAATGGAGAGCTTTGGTGCTGAAGCTGTTGTTGGGCGGCCACATGCAATTCATCGTAACCATTGATAGGGCGTAAGTTGACCCCTTTCAGCTCGTCAAGCTGCTTCTTGATCGCGCGCAGCTCTTCGCGGTCGCCATCTAGCACGTATTTTTCCTCGCGCGCTACGTACTTCACGCGCAACTTCTCGAGTTCTTCAGCCACGCGGGTCTCGTTCTTCTTCTTCTCTTGCTGCACGAGCTTCGCCAGTTTCTCCAGCTGGAGCTTCAGAGTCGCAACATTGACTTCCGCGGCGTCTTTTGCTCTCTCTTGGAGCATTTTCTGCTTCTCAACCTCCATAATTGCGCCTTTGAGTGCCGAAATCTCTTCACGAAGTCGCGACTCGGGCACTTTGCGCTGCTGCAGTCGGTACTCGGCAAAATCGGCCTCAACCTGACGCGCGCGCTTCTCAGCGTCGCTTAGCTGCTTCTCTAACAGCGCAATACGCTTCTCCTGAGCATCAACTTGCTTGCTAGCGAGTAAAAGCGCGTGGGTGTGGTCGCTTTGCAGCCGCTTCCGGAACTGCTCAGCCTCGTCTCGCTGCGCCTGCTGCTCTCTTTGCAAAGTGTTTTCTGCGATCGCAAGCCGCCGCTCACGTGCTTCGAGCTCCAGTAATGAAGTGCGCAGCGCCTTCTCCAGCCGCTCGTACTCGGCCTGGGTCAGGCGCAATAAACTACTGCGCTCTTCCTCACGACGCGCCCACTCGTCTTCCAATTCGCTCATGCGTTTCTTCTCTATCGCTTCGAAGCGGCGCTTCCACTGCAGTTGCTCGCCCTGCTGCTGCTCCTGTATCCAGAGCTGCTTCTCACGTTCGAATGATCTCTTGAGTTGTGCGATCGCGTGAGCTTTCTCATTCTCACACTCGGAATGACTGATAGCCTCTTGGCGATCATTCTTTTTCGTGATTCGCGGATTAGCAGCGGGTGATGAAGCATTATTTCGAGTCTCGACCGCTGTTGCCACTCGTTTCTCATCGCTCACCGTCTTTGGGACAAGAGGCGGCGCAGTAGGGGTCCTGAACCTGTCGTATAGCCTGACTGAATTTTGGGTGTAAGTTTGTGGAACAAACCTGGAGGCAGCAATAGAAGATTGCCGGGTGAGCAGACCAAAACGAGCCCAGTAACTCTACTTTTGAGTATCTTCATAGCACTGGAGCTCACGTACGTACATTTTCTCTACCGCCACTGCGTCTTCATCACTGAGGATGCCCAAATCTTCCACGTACGCCGCGACTCCGACCATCCCAATGCGGTGAGACAACGAGTTACTGGTTCCCGGCATACTTGCTGTGCTGGCATCGTGGAGGCTGACAACAGGGAGCTCGATCGCGCAGCTTTTGAACAAGTGAGCACGGTCATCTGCCAGCGTATATTTGTCTGAAGACCCGTGAGCTTCCTCAAAATGCGCTTCGCCTTCTGTATGCGAGCGGAACGTGAGCCCACAACTGGTCTCAGCACAACAGAACTGATCTTGAGAGAAGAAGAGAAAGTTGAGACTAAAGACTGCGCTCCCAGCAAGCTCATAGTGTCTATAGACAAACAAAAACCACACAAATGAAGATCAAAATGAGCGCGAAGCATTGCCAAAGTGCCGCCAGGAAGCAATATAGTGTGTACCCGTTGTCAGTGTGAGCCAGAAAGTCGAATGAGACCGGCGCCTGCATGTGTTGCTTGAACTGCTCATCAGTCTCGATGAGCTCGAACACGCAAAACGCGTCACTGAGAAGCACCTTGGTTTTCCTCACAACTTGTACATCGGGCATTTCCACTGAAGCAACAATCACGCACATAGCATACACGTGAGCAATAACCCGACACGCATGCAGAAATCCTGCTACAACACACAGCTCCTCGCTCACCTTTTCCTCTCCCAGTAAATGGATTCTGGTACGAAATCACGAGCTCCTGAGTGTTTTCAAAGTCTCGCAGCGACTTCAGCTGCAAAAACACTCTGAAGACGTGAACGTCTCGACTGCCACTCTGTCGAAATTGGTTTGACAAGCCCCTTGAAAATTGTCGGATCGAGGCTTCGTCATCACCATCGGGAATTGCTTCTAATCGCAGCGTGCACTGACCGATAAGCTCGTTGCCTTTGGCATAGACAGGAACTTCGATACAAATTGGACTCGCTGGGACACATGTGAAGCTCGCTGACATCGTTGACTGCGCTCCTCCTATGTGCCGCTTTGACTCAGTCGAGAAACAGCGAACTGTGATTTGTGATTGCTGAAGCTGTTCAAGTCGCAGGCCTTTCAATGAAAGTTGGAGAGCATTGTTGTCTCCAAGCACGTGATCTTTCAGGAACGCATGGAAGCGTACTGGCGCAGAAACTGTTGCGTCGCCGACTGACATCTCGAGCGAAATGCCTTCCTCGCCAGCAAACTCGGAGACTGCGCCAGTGGAGAGGCGGATCTGGTCCACAGACACTCGAATCGGCACTGTTGGCTGTTGAGACTCACCATTCTCCTCTTCTTCATGATGATTCTGTGGCGTGATGCTTGTTGGAGTGTCGAGCTTTACGTCTTCTACTTCGTGTTGCCCACGCTGCTCGGCTTCTGGCTGTAGATTTCTAGCGCTGACTTCGGTTTTCACTGATGTAGCCTGAGCAGCTGTCTGCACACACTCGATAGCAAGCGATGCATCGATGAACGGCCCTTTGGTGGACGGGAACGCGAAATTGCCTTTTATCACAGCCTGCAAACCCACAATCGCCTGCTTTGTCCTGGAACTTTGCGCAAACAGTTCACCAGTCAGCAGGTCGCTGAACGGAATCTCAACGCCTCCCAGCACGCGGTTGTATGTGCACAGGTACACAGCCAGCGTATGTTGTCGGCAGAAGTCAGCGAGGTCTCTGACGCAACTCATGACGCGGAAACTGTCGCGGATGGGCGGGAACTCGGACACGTCCAGGTTGAAGAACACGTCTGTCCGCACGACGACCTCGAAGAGCGAGTAGCTGAGCCAAAAACCGTCTGCGTGTTTCGCTGGCCCTGATTTCCGAGAGCCGAGCGTCATTTCCACGACTTCTGCGAGGTTGAACGCCGCCTGCAAAAACACGGAGATGACGAAAATGTCGGTACCGCGTCTAGATCCTAGTCGCAGAAACTCGCCGTCTTCAACAGCGATGGGGATGCGGATCGGTACTGGTGCTGGCTGTTGCTTAGATGACGCGCTCTTTGGCGTGCGCCGGCCTGACGCTTGGGATCGTGCCAGTGCTCTTGGAGGGGAGAGTCCAGTAGCTTGTTGCTGCTGTCCAAACGGGACGAGCGCCGTGGAAATCAGGATCTCGCCACCGAAGCGGGAGCTCTGGAGCTTGAGCCATTTTTCAGGGAGGTCTGGTGTCCTGATATCCATTAGCGAGAGCAACATATGAATTCATCTCGGTAGACTTTATACACTTAGCCCAACGTCACATACTTGCATCTTACAAATACGCACCTCAGGTCCAGGAAGAACCAGCCGAAGCTCACGATCGACTCGTTGTGCGCGTGCGCCGACTCCTCACTGAGCCTCTTCACATTCGCGTCAGTCGCATTCTCACCAATGCCAAACACCAGCACCTTCACTCTCGGTGTTGATGCCTTGAGCTTTCGGAATTTCTCTTTCGGAAAGGTCCATCGCAGGGTCCCGTGGTCTCTTCTCCACGAGGCTTCGTTCAGGAATCCGCTTCGTCGACCGATTGATGACAATGGAGACGCTCGTCTCCCGCCTGGACTCACACGACTAGCACCACTGTGAGTCGCTCTGTCGCGCAGGTTCTTTTGGAGCTTTGGGGTCTCGGGACGTGGCTCGCGCTTCCACTCCGACCCGTGCGACTGCATCGCCTGCCTGTCCAGCGTCGCGAACACGCGCAGCTCGCGAATCGCAGGCAGGAACGAGTTGTCGCCAGCACGCATGCGCCCATGTGCATGCCCACTTACAGAACGTGTCATTACGGGAACCTGCAATGACCGGATGCGAGTCGCGCAGATGGAGAACGTCCAGAGCGAGTTGTCCAACAAGTGGCGCCCGCTCACGCGCTGCACATTCGCACTCGGGTTCCTGCGCCTCACGCGACCATGTGAGGCACCACCTGCGGCAACGTCACCATTATCACCCGCATGACTGTCATCGTCCGCATCATCATCAGAAGCAAGCAGTGCGTCGTCATCCACCGCAAGCGCCTCTTGGAGTGCACGACTGCGCTGCCGCGGTGCCTCTTCTGCTACTGCTGCGGCTGCAGGAGGGCGCAGCTCATCCTCTGACAAGTAACCATCAGCGCCATCATCATGTGTATCATTAGCACCACCAACTGGCCTGTCGCTACCGGTTGCGACCGCATCCACGGACGCCTCGAACTCGTCCTCTGCGTACTCGTCGTCCATCTTGCTCTCTCGTTCTCTGTTTGCAAGAAGATCCGCAAAAGAAATGGCTCAAAGGTCACATTTTCAGGGGGCTACTAATAAGGTTAACTTCAACTGAATGAAGAGCTACACAACACAATCGACATGGAGCTCAATGCTAAGCTCTAGCAGTATAGTCTGCGCATCTTACGGTATGCATATAAGCACAGGATCAACATATGTACCAGCTGCGTACATCTCTGTGTGGTATATGTCTACAGCACAGCGCTCGTGGCTGCGCTGCCGCCGTTGCCTCCCATGGCAAACAGCGAAGCCGCGTCGCCAGCACTAGCCATCGCGAGCGGCGAGAGCTCACCCACGTCGACGGTTCGCGTGTTGCAGTAGACCTGCGTGAGCTTCTGCAGCTTCTCGGACGCCAGCTTGGTGTGAAAACGCGCGTGGATGCGCTGGCACTGCGCACTAAACGCGCGCGTGGGTGCCGTGCTCGCGTTCGGCAGGCTGAAGACGGCCCAGGCGAGCTTTTGCAGCTGCGGGAACTGCCGCCGCTCGATCCAGAAGTCGAAGGCGCGCACTTCGCCCAATTCCAGCATCTTCCAGTACGTCGAGTTGCACTCCTTGAGCTCGTGGACCATGGCCTTGTACTTGTCCAGCTGCGCGAGCACCTTGGCCGGCTCGAGCGTGCTGCAGTAGGACATGATGAAGTTCTTTACGTCCTCCTCGGCCACGGCGTCCATGCCCGCGCCCAGATGCATCGGGTCGAGCACGTACGCTACGCCGTGTGCGTCCCCGTAGATCGAGACAAGTCGGTCCTTGATACAGGACGAGATGAGCGCCTTGTCCTTCTTGGAAACCCAGTCCATGGCCGCATACGTCTGCAGAAGTTCCAGGAAGCAGTGGTACACCTGCGAGAGCGACACGCGGTCACTCTCAAAGCGCTGCAGCTGCTGTTGCAACGGCAGCAGCAGCTTGGACGCGCGATTCAGGTCCTGCACGAAGGTCTCGCCCAGGACAAAGTCCTGGATCTGCTTGAGCGTCTCCTTCTCTGCGAGCGTGTCAGCGTCCACAAAGTCTCGGCGCGAGGCCACGCCGTAGAGCTCCTTCTCGGCGCCAAGCACCGCCTCAAATGACTCAAAGACGCGGCCGAACGCAGTATACGTGTCTGGGATATTGTCGTCATTAACACGCAGCAGAGTCGGCAGCTGGCTGCGCAATTTCTGGTTCGTCCTCACGACCTCGAGCAGCTCATTCACCGACTCGCGCGTGCCACCGAGCCACGGAAGCGTCACGCAGATGTCGTTCACGAGCAAACGGAGCGCATGCAGCACGCAGCCGTAGTAGAAAATGCACTGCGGGTTCTTCTTCTGGATGCGCTCGCGCGTAGCACGACTGATCATCGCGGTTTCGGGCGTGATGATCGCGTAGAAGAGGCATTTCTTGTGCTTGGCCAGCACGCTCTCGACCTCCTCAGCCGCCAGTTCAGCATCGTGACCGCTCTCATGGGCCGTGGACTCGAGGAAGTACGGCGTACCCTCGCATAGCGTCGCATAGTTTGTATTGTGCACACCAGTAGAGTCGGTCCAGTTTTCAATCGACAGACAGCACGCCTTGCCCAGCAACGCCTTGCTCACACGCGCGACCGACGCGCTGCATTCCTGGTCCAGCAATTCATTTTCCAGCTCTTCTCGCGTGGGCAGCGGCACGTCGGCGCGTAGAATGCGCAACGCGCTCGCCAAAAAGTCGTTCTCGACGTCTTCAAACGCGACGCCAGTGGCGTAGACCCACTGCGCGAACTTGCGCTTGAACTGGCCAATCTTCGCAATGTAGTCCATGCGCCGGCTCGCCTTGTCCACAAGTGCAGCGGACGACATGCCACCGTCCATGCCACCGCCGCTATTCATCATCAGCTCGTGCGCGGTCTTCTGTCGCTTTACGCTATGGTTTCCAATGTTCCCATTGTTGTTGATTGACGTGACACAGCGGTTCTGGAAGTGCGCGCGTACGCGCTCCACCTTGGCGCAGCCGTAGCGGTGGATCACGTTGTTACAGTGGTTGCACATGACAGTCTTGTCCGGCAGGATGGTCGTCTCGTTCCAAATCATGTCTTTCGCGCGGCCGCCCTTGCGGCGCGGCGCCTCGCGCAGGG
Organism: Globisporangium iwayamae; assembly: GCA_023336215.1. Taxonomy (NCBI): domain Eukaryota; phylum Oomycota; class Peronosporomycetes; order Pythiales; family Pythiaceae; genus Globisporangium; species Globisporangium iwayamae. The sequence goes on from JAADWP010000402.1 coordinate 23,375, forward strand.
TTCCACCCGCGGACGACGGTGGCTGCTGCGGATGCGCGTCAAACTGGTTGAGCGGGTGGCCGTCGATTGTCAGTAGCCCCACGAACGCACCGGGTGCGTCTGCGGCACCCGCACGCGCAGCGTCATGGTCGGCGGTGGCAGCGTCATGGCCATGATGCGAGTTGTCCATGACGTTCGCGCTCATTTTGAACGGGGGATTTTTGGGTTGTGGGACGTTGGCTTTTGCGAGCCACGAATAAACCGCGAGACGGGTTTTGGGGTGGAGGAAAATATTTTTCTGTCACCCAATCGTGGGTGTTGGCTCTTCATTTGAGCAAAATCTGCTTCATCACCCAATAACCTGCAGCGCATGGGTGAAACACACTCGCCAAAGTGCGAAGTCGCAATCGCTCGGGACACCCGAAGCGGTGCGACAGAAAGCACACGAGCACATGCGGGCTTGGACGGCTTCGTGCAAGTGACCGAGCACGAATGAGCGCGCCGTCTAGCGTCGCCTCGCTGTCGCCACGGAATGCGAACCGCGCGCGCG
>JAADWP010000403.1:0-23891 GCA_023336215.1 Globisporangium iwayamae
CCGCGTGCCGATGCACGAGTTCCTCACCAAGTTCAACCTCAAGCCTGCGTCCAAGCTCTAAGCTCAACGCCAAGACAGCGTCCCCCGAGCCTCAATGAAAGCTTGCATGATATGCTGCACACTCGAATCCCAACAGTATTGTCATTTCCAAACCATGCAGGTATGCGAACTGAACTTCAATGCATGCATCCCCATTCAGTTTTCTCTCGTGTGCGTTCGAACGAACTCTAGGGCGGTCTCGAACATTGTCAGGTAGTACACGCGCTCCCCATGTGGCGACGAGAAGGCACAGAGCTGCTGCATAGCCACGCAGTGCATGAGCGGAGTCGGTATGCGGCTCCTGCAGAGCGCAAAGATGAGCAGCGGCAGCAGCTCGTCCGCGTCGCACACAGCATTACCACCAGCACCGCAAGCAGCCGGACTTTCGAGCGTCGTGTGGTCATTGAGCGCGCGCACAGCGTCCATGAAGCGCTTCAGCTTGCGAGACGGCGCCATCTCGTCGCTCATGGCGCGCAGACTATCGATCGCTCTCTTCACACTTGGTGAGTTCTCCACGTGGCGTGGGTTGCTGAGCGCAAACTCGTCGCAATCTACTGGTAGAGTGCTCCATTGAGCCAGCTTGCGCTCAAACGTGGTGGTGCACGGCACTGTGGCAACAACAGAGCACCACTTGGTGACTCGGGTGGACAAGGAGGAGAAGCGGCTGGTGTTGCTGAAGAAGTACGCCTCGACCGCGTCTTGAACGTGTGACCCCAGCTCTTGGGGAACTTGCACATGGACGCTAGTGTGCTTGAGGTGTTTGATGTTGTTCTCACAGATGGTGGCAGTGTCATCAGCGTCACTCTCTGTCTCTCGATCGCTCTTCAAACAGATCTGCAGCTGCTTCACACGGAACGTGAAAATGAACTGTACGAGGTCCTGGATGCAGTCGCGCACTTTGTTCAAGTAGCTGCAGCAGGTGGGTGGGCAGGTCGAGTCTACGAGGAACTGCTGCTGCTGGCGCTCGAAGAAGCGCGAGGCGACGTGGCCCTCGAAGGACTCGGCGCTTTGCAGCAAACTGAATATGGCTTGGCGGACGCGGCGGGTGTCCTCATTAAGCTCATCCAAGCCGCTAGCAAACCCCACAACAGAGCGATTGTTGTTGTCGTGGTGGTGCTCTTCGAGTAGCTTCAAGGTTTTTTGCTGTTGACCTTCAGATGTTGTAGACGAGTTCTCATTGGGTGAAGAAGACGTCAGTGACGCTCGCTTCGAGACTTTGCTCCGCCTCAGCTTCACCAGAGCCAGTACGCCTGCGCTATTGCGGCTGTTGGATGCCTTTGGTGGCCTGGGGAATGCGCGTCTCGCCGATGCAAGGCGAGGCTGCTGGAGGAACGCGGGAGCACTGTGGACGAAGTGACTGCTGCTTGTCGACTCGGTGAACGACAGGCTCTTGAAGAGGCGGCTCGCCTTCACGAACGCTGAGGCAAAGGAACCGCCGGAAGAACGGGTCATTGTGTCGAGCATAGGAGCGCTCTTGGTGGCCTTGAGAGGTCGTGGAAACAGCGAGCTGTTCGTCGATGACGACCCTGAACACGTGATCGAGCGGATGCGCGGCAGCTGCGTCGCTCTCCATTTCGCCGAGAGCCTGCCTCGAGAATCGAGTTTCTCACGAGGTGAATTCGCAGCTGCTGGTGCGGCGAATGACTGAAGTGGTGGTGCATCGCCGCTCACTGGTGCTCGCAACATGAGGTTCGCGATGGCCGCCACCCACGCAGCAGCACTCTCGGAAGTCTTATAAGTGATCAGAAAGCCCACAGTGCTGGTCTCCAGTGTGAAGGAAGAGCTTGCATATGCAGTGTAGACCACCTGTAGACAAAAGAATAATGATTCCGAAAGGTTAGAGTTTGTTGAAATCCTGGTAGACTTGGCAATTTTACGGCACGTACCCTGACATCACCAATGCGCGCCACCAAGTCGGGGAATACCGAACTTTGTACAAGGATGTGCGAGCCTGTGAGCACGACTGTGCCGCTCAAGCGGTAGCTCTCGCGTGATGACTCGGCAAGTGCTGGAAGATCTTTCTCTTTTCCAAAGTTCATTGTCGAGAGCTTGTGGCGCATCGTCCTGAACCGATCTGCCGTTGAGGATGGAGTAGTGACTGGGGCTGTCTCTCGTGGTTGGAGTCTGGTAATCTGTACGCACTCGCGCAGTTGGACCCAGCCATCCTTGCAGTTCTTGGAGGCTAGTGGCACATCCAAATGCAGCTTTCCACTACCGCCGAGCTTCACGCAAAGTCGTTGCTGCTCTGGGTCAAGCTGAACAGGAATGAGCTCGAGTCTGCTTGCAGCTTGAGCCTGCTGTTGACTGCTGCCACTCGTATCACCTCCAAGAAAGAGCAGACTCGACTTTTGCAGTGCCATGAGGCGAAAGATGTCCTTCGACGTCGCCAGACGAGCTGAGTCTGGTAGTGCTGACGGTGTCTTGGATTTCGGACTCGGAGCCTTGCAGGGTGAGAATGGCGCCTTTGGAAATGCGCTCTTCACGAGCGCGCGCCATACTTCCGCGTGCGACGAAGCCATCGCTCTGCGCGTATGACGATCCACGCCGTCCGCCAATACGAGCACTCCTGTGGGAGTCAGGAACGGCAGGCCGCAGAGCACCAGAGCATCTGACGATGCCAGCCATTGAGCCGCCACAAGAAGAGACACCAGGCTACTACGGGCGTCATCACGGCTCTTCATGGCTGTTACTTGGTTGCTGCGCGAACGAGACTGAAGTGGCCGCACCTGCCGAGAAGCGTGAGCAGCTATCTGGTGGGACCTGGGCAAGATCTGGCTCTTTGGCCCATGGCCATTGGCCGCTTGCTCATTCGCGAGAGCCGCACACACACGAAGCGCTATGTATTCGAGGAGACCGAGCCGAAGCAGTGCGTTTCACAAATGAGTTCAGCAGCACCACCGTTTTCTTGTTTCTTTTCTTTTTCTGAAAAAGCTCAGGACCGGATAGCGCTTGCTTGGCTGTCGAATTCGAATAGCATCAGCTCAGGAGCTCGTTAGGCAAAGCACATCAAGTGACCGGCTGGCGTTAGGAACGAGATGGCCGCCATTCTGTATTCTCACACGCAAACGCAAACGCAAACGCGCTTGGCACCCTGCGTCCGTCTGTCCGGCCGTTCGTGAACACGATGCTGACTGAGCGCGCATTGTTGAAGCGCTCAATCAGATTTTTGGGCTCAAAGCAAGACGTCACTAAACGAATTGCGTGCGTCACTAAAATGCAATTGTCTCAAACACAATCCCTCATGCGGGACGGTTCAAATCAAAAGTATAATTCGGGACACTGTGCGGTTTGAGCAGTCCGGTCCACACTGAACTGTTAGGTCTCTTACAGTGCGACGACAGAAAACGACACAACAGTTCTGAACGCGACTAAAGTATCTGAAGTAGTACTGTAAGCAGCATGGCAGTACCGTAGGTAACCAAAGTGGTACCGTCGCTCACAATAGACGCCTCACTTGACTCCATTATACCGCTCATCTATATTCCGTCGATCGCGAGAAAATAACGAGTGGCATAGTGGAGCCAAGTGAGGTGACTATTGGTGTTGCCGTAAACAGTATGAGCAACATGAAGAAAAATTATGTTGCTAACGTAAGTACCGTAGGCAACATCTGAAAGCTGACCATAACTGTTCTGTCCACCTCTGTCCACCAGTGGCGTGGCCGCCTCCATTCATTTCCGCGCCCAAGGGCGCGCCACCCAATTGGACGCAATTTCGGCCGCCGCCAGCACTCTCCTGGTTAAGAATCCGATTCTCCTCCTCTGAGTGAAAAATGAGCAAGCGTAAGTGGCGCCTGCCTCTCGATGTGTGCGCTGCCTACAGGCGCGTTCCCTCCCGTCATGAATGCTGGCAATCAATAGCGCCGCCCCGTCCTCCCGGCCCCTCTCTCTCTCTCGAGTATCGACGAGCAGCGCAGCAGCAGCTCGACCAAGCATACAGTCACTCAATATGCTGAGCGACCGATCACCACCGGTTCCTGGCAACACGAGTGTTCCTGCGACTATAGGCCAGCAGATCAGCGAACAAAGCGTGCCAGTGTGCGTGAAGGATCGTCCGTGGTCGTGTGAAGCGGCAAGCACACTAACGTGGCAGCAAAACGATTAAGGTCAGCAGCTACGGCAATCGAAGCGATCGGCAAGCGTGACTGCAGGACCAATGGTGCCGAGATATGGAGGCAGATCATCAGCAGTGACTCGAGTGACGGCATACGGGAACAGACAGAACCAGTACGCGCGCACGCGAAAAAGAGGGAGAGAGAGAACGAGAGGATTGGCGCTGGGGATTTCCGTGACAGAACTGCCATTGATGACCACCGCAAGAGTATTTGCTGACGTTGTTGCTTTGACTGCTTTACAGACAAGCCTTCCGGTATTCGTTGCGCCCGCAAGCTGCGCGTGCACCGCCGCACGCAGCGCTGGCACCAGAAGTCGTACAACAAGAGCCACTCGGTGACCGCCATGAAGGCGAACCCGCTCGGTGGCTCGTCGATGGCCAAGGGCATCGTGCTCGAGAAGATCGGCATTGAGGCCAAGCAGCCGAACTCGGCCATTCGCAAGTGCGCTCGTGTGCAGCTGATCAAGAACTCGAAGAAGATCGCCGCCTTCGTGCCACGTGATGGTTGCCTCAACTACGTCGACGAGAACGACGAGGTCCTGATCGCCGGTTTCGGTCGTCGCGGCCACGCCGTCGGTGACATTCCGGGTGTCCGTTTCAAGGTCGTCAAGGTCTCGGGTGTGTCGCTCCTCGCTCTCTACAAGGAGAAGAAGGAAAAGCCACGTTCGTAGATTATGTGCTCCGTCGTATGCACGCGGCCGGCCGCTTCCAGTGCTTCTGTGCTACTGTTGCTGCTGCTGCCGCATGAACCCGGATCTCTCTAACCACGGATAAGGACTTTGAACTATGCTTGCCGAATCGAAACCCACCCGTCTTGCGTTCCGTCTTTCGTTCGTATTGCCTGCATCGCTATGTCCCACTGTAATGATGCTGATGTCTCTATCACTCTATCGATCGTCGAGCTGATTCCTGCTCCTGGCGCTCAGCACCCCAGTCCCAGCAGCACTCATCCTCGAACTTGTACCCACCCGTAGCGCACGCGCCTGACTCGTTATCGCGGCCGACTGGTTCGTCGCGTACATGTTGCGGTTCTGCAGGATCTCCTTGGCGTGCAGGAAGCGCTTCTGCTCGTGGCGCACCATACTGCGCAGCGTCTCTTCTTCCTCGCGCTCCTTGTTGCGACCATCCTGCTTGGCGCGCTCAACGAGCTGAGCCTTCGCGTCGTCCTCGCCTTTCTTCTTCATGCTCTGGGTGTATGTGTACTCGACGCGCATGAACTTCTCGTGGTCGCGCACGTTTTCCACGGTCGTCGCGTCCGTTTGGAACTTACTCTGCCGGTCGCGCGCCACGCGCTCAAAGCCGCACTTGAGCTGGTCGAAGTGGTTCTCCTCGAGCACGTTCTTGGCCGCGCCGAGGAACATGCGCTTCTTGGCAATCTCGTCGGCCTCCTGTTTGAGCTTGGCCGTCTGCTGCTCGCGGGCCTTGCGCTGCTCCGTGAGCTTTTGCGCAAGCTTGAGGTTGCCTTCCTTTCGCATTGCGTCCTCCTGCTGCTTCTTGGCCAACTCGAGCGCCTTCTTCTTGCTCTTTTGGCTCGCGCTCGCATTCGCTGCGGCGTTGCGCAGTCTCGACAGATTTTTGACTTTGTCGAGGATCACGGCGTCCTTCTCCTGTTTGTCGCTCAGGATGGACTCGCGTCGCGCGTCCTCCCACGCGAGCTGCTCGGCCTTGCGCACCTGAAGCCGCTCTCTGAGCTCCGTGAGTGACATCTCGTCGAGCAGCCCGAGCTGCGCAGTCTCGGTCGGGTCGAACACCACGACATTCTCGCGGTGGACGCGGTCAAGAGCGCGGATCTGGCGGATGAGCTCCTCGCGCTGGGCCTGCTCGAGCGCATCTTGGACGGCTTTCCGCTCTCGTTCAGCAGCTAAGAACTCGTTGAGCTCCTCACGCTGCTTGGTCTTCTCATCCTTGAGCTTCGTCTCGGCCTCGCGCGGCGCCGTCTCACGAGTGTGTTTAATCTCGGCCATCTGCTGGCGGTACGTCTCTTCCAACTCGGCCTCCTCCTGCAGCCGCTGGGCTTCCAAGTCCTTGGAGATCGTTTTCATCTGGATCGCGACCTCGCGGTTCTCCATCTTGGCGCGATGTGCGGCCTCGATGGCCTCGTACTGAGCCTGCACCATCTCGAGCCGGCGCTTCTCGACCTCGGCTTTCCACTTGTCCTGGTCCTGCGCCATCATCGCGCTCTGCCAGCGGTAGAAGTCCATCGGGTCGCGCAGCTCGGTCTCGTACGCGTGAATGAGCTGCGCGTCCTTGGCCTGCTTCTTTTTGTAAAGCGCATCTTCGCGCAGGATCGCAGCCGTGTTGAGCTTCACCTCCTGCTGGTGCTTGAGCTTGGTGAGATCGGGCGCAGGTTTCGCCTTGAACTCGAACTGGAGTTGTGCACTGCGCGCGGCCTCGACCTCCTGGCGCACGCTCTCCAGATTGCTCTTGGCCGTCGACTCAAAGTGGAACATCGTCTTGCTCGCGTCCTCGTACTTCTTGGATACCTGCTCCTTTATCCTACTCTTGCGGTCTGCCTGCTGCTTTTCCAGGTCGGCGAGTGTAAGCTGGTTCAGGTTCGCTGGGACCGGGTTTGCCTTGACCTCCTGTGGGATGCGGATTGGTTCCACGGCCTGTCGAGGTCGTGGCTGCGTGATGTTTGGCGCCACGGGCACCGTCAACGCCTTCTTCTCGATCGGTACCACTCCACCGGCAGCGCGAAGGCTCTCTCTTGAGGCCGCCTGGCCAAACGCCTTGGCATGCAGCTGCTGGAGTAGCAAGCTGATCTCGGCCTCGAAGTGCAGCATCTTACCAATGATCTCGATCTCCACGAAGGTCTCGTCGAGGACGCGCACCCACTCGTTCTTGATGGGACCCAGCAGGTTGCCTCTGTCAAAGAGGTACGAGAGGAACACGTGCATACTCGTCGGGTCGAGCGTGGTTACGAGAGACGCGAAGGAGCCTGTGCCAACCTCTTCGAGACGGAACATCGCGAGATACCCGACGATCATGAATTTGGTGTAATCGTTGCGGCTCACACGGCTCGCGTTCGCATTCAGAAATTGCGTGAGCAGCGACTTGAGCAGCTCGCGGTGCCGGTACGAGCCATAGAACACCTGCTGCAGGAAGAGCTTATCGGCCGGTTCATAGCTGCGCAACTCCTCCTCAGCGTGCGCGTCGACCGTCATCTTGTCCGGGTTGAACGACTTGATGAGCTGCTCGCATACCGCGAGGAGCTGCTTGCGCTTCATACTTGCAACGAGATATCTCTTGATGTGCTTGCGCCGACACGATGGCGGCTTGACGTGGAGGAAAGAAGCGCAAGGCGATGATGGTGGTGCTGGACGTGGACGACATGCGATGAAGTGCGATCGTATTTTTGGCGAATGTCGCGCTTTCATGACCTATTTTGAAAAGCGAATGGTCAACGTGCTGGCGAATCAAGGTTACGCATGCAGCACCTCACACCTCACATGATTCGAAATGTAAATCATATATTCATTCATTCACCTTGGCCTTGAACTTACACCCACGGAGTATCATCCCGCGACTCCCGACAATCTGCACATTTCTTCATCTTCAGTAGCTTGGACAACTCTGTCACGTTCAACTCTGCCATGCTCAAGTCGATGAACAGCCTTCGTTCCTCTACACTTGCTCAACCTCGAGCAGGTAGCGGATCCGCGCCTGGGCTTCGTTGTACACGATGTACTCGCTGTAATCAGAAAGTTCGTGGCGCTGCAGCGTATAGCCGTGCTCGAGCGGGGAGTTGGTGAACATGTTGCGGTAGCGCTTCGCGGTGTAACTGTACGTTGAATTATCATCGCTGTACACCACTTTGACAGTCGCGTCGCAGTATGGGCCGACACCGATCGTCGTGTCGACTGACGACGAGTCGTCTCCACTCTCTTTTGTCAGCAACTCGAGGGTGATTTTCTTCGAACTGCTGTAGGAAGCGTACGCTTGGAAGTGCTCCTTCTTGGTGTCTTCAACGGTCAGCGTCTCGCCGATACTGAGCGACTCGATGGCCGCGTTGAGGATTTGCTGCGTCTTGTTGGTAAACACCGATCGACAGTCGTACCACGTAGTAGGTTGTGGGTTGTACTCCGTCTTCGCCCAGATCATGTCGATGGGGATCGTTTGGCCAATTTGACTCACTGCACCCAAGTGCATCAGAGCCCCGCTCTCCGGGGACACGACCCAGCCAGTTGGATCAGGGACGTACCTTGATAACGCCTTTACACTCTCAATGCCTTCTGGGATGGTCTCAGAGAATGTTGGACTCACGAGCTCCGTTGCTTGACCCGTTGACACCTCGCACAACAGCATGTAGAAGACTGTGCGCTCGGTCTCGACTGTTTTGCCGTCCTTGTTTACGCTCGTACTCTTGATCTTGTATGGGGATCCGCAGTAGTCCACGCTCTTTGCCGTCACGTCTGCGAAGTACAAACCCTTGCCATACATGTACCCGTGGTGCGGAGCTTCAGGCGGTGCGATGCGCAGTCCTTGCGAGAGAATGCCCATGAGATTGGTGCGCCGGGTGCCATGCCACAGTAAATGCGAATGTTTAGACTTGAACTTGGGATTCGCGTCCTGGAACTCCAAGAATCGCGACTTTTCTCCCTGGCGATCGACTTGGAATGCATTCGCAACCTTGTACCTGCACTTCTGGTGCTTGCGAAGACCGTTGAAGAAGTACTTCTTCAGCAGTTCCGTCTCTGGTAGCCCTTCTCCCATCGGCACCAAGCGCACTTGCATCGCATTGTAGCAGTACTCCAACGGGTGGATCTCATTCTGAAGCCGCTTCGCACCCAGGAGCATCTTGTACGCATCCATGATGTCCACCAGCAAGCGCAGGCGAGTGATCTCCTTGTTCACGTTCGGAACGCTGTCAAAAGCCCGAATCGACGACCCGAACGCGTCTTCGTTGCACGGCATCACTTCGTAGTACCGGCTGCTCATCTCACTGATTTGCTCCGTCAGTTCGTTGTACTTCTCGGAGAGGTCGTTGAGTGACGACGCGCCCTCTTCAGTCATGTTTCCGTTGACTTCCGTGATGGACTTGTTCACTTCATCGCGCTCCTCGATGATCACGCGGATCTCCAGTAGCTTCTTCAGCGCAGACTGGAGCTCTTCTTCTTTTGCGAGTGGCAATCCGCCCTTGTAGTCGCAGCTCTCAGTAGCAGCAAGTTCAAGATTGCGAATGTCAGTGATTGCGCCCAGCAGCTTTGCTACGCTCGGAGAGAAGGTCGCACTGTCAGTGAATGCAGGGAACACCACTTCTTTCGCCACTTCGGTGAACGACGCAGTGACCTCCTTGTCCACTTTCGTGTGGGTGTTCACACGCTGGACGAGGTTGTACTTCTTGCTCTGCTTCGTAAATGCGTTGCGTTCGTCCCACTGATTTCCAGTCTTTGAGCGAAAGATCTTCTTGAACTCAGCAACTGCATCACTGGGTGAATGGAAAGGGGTGTTCTGGAATTTGCCCGTCTCACCGATACGCCCCCAGTTCGTGAACACGATGAAAATGCCCTGAATCTCGTCCTGGACAAGTTGCAAACGATAGAAGACGTTGAGTCCGAAGCGCCCGTTCTTCACGTCGACCTTCGTTAGCAGCGCGTCGTACTCCTCACCCTTGATGTGCTCTCCAGCGGTGTCGAGCTTCGCGTACACCCGGTTCACCTTGCCGACATCACAGTTCGAGTTGACCTGCGGGTCGACGCGCTGGCGCTGGATCTTCCCATTCCGCTCACACTCCAGCAAGTACTCTCGGGCGTCCGTCGAATAGTCGGGCATGGTGTCGAACATGTGCTCGTTGTCCGACGCAGCTCCAAAGAATGTTTGCTCCGACTGAGTCACCAGCGTTGGATATTGCTGCTTGAGGAATCGAAAAATGAAGCGCGATGACTGACTGCGAGTGTAGTCCAGAACCGAACGGCCAGCGGAATCTTTCGCTCGAATGCTTGCGCCAGCGTCCACAAGCAGTTTCACAAGCTCGACGTTCTCGAACGACTCGAACTCGAACGGCTTCACGGCAAAGTGCAAGGCTGTCAGCCCCGTGTCGTTAGTCTGGGTAAGAGCTTTTTTCACATCAGCAGCAGCAACGTGCAGCGACTTAAAGATCTTCTTTTCCTGCGGAGTGGTTGGATCTGGCACCCGCTTGGTGAGGCCCAGCGCCAACTTTACTTCACGAGTCAGGTTCTTCGCCACCAGGTGCATCAGTAGCGAGTTTCCGTTTTCATCTGCACCTGTGATCTTCGCACCATGTCGCAACAGCAACGCGATGCTGTGGAAGCGAGCAAGCGACGACGGCGCGTAGACCATTCGAACAAGCGCCGGCATCTTTGTCGTCGTGCTGGAGTCTGCGAGCATTTTGTTTGCAAACAGATCTTTGCGCGCCATGCTAGCGAACATGCTGTTCGGGTCCACGCCTTTCTCCAACAACTTCTTGATCCAGACAAAGTGCGCCGTATGCGTACCCATCTTGCTCGCAAAACGGTCGAGGAACGCTGTGAGGATGTTCATACCAGACTTGTCCTTCGCGTGGATATCGAAACCAGGCTTTGCGATCAAATATTTGAGCACTTCAATCGCCTTCTTCTGGCCCAGGAGTTTCGACCGCTTCATCGCATACAGTAGCGGTGTCTCTCCCTCGTCGTTTGCTTGGTTCACATCACTCTTGTTGTGGAGCAGGAAATCCATCAAGTGAATGTTGCCAGTTTTCGCCGCGTAGTGGAGCGCAGTGTTGCCGTTTTCGTTGCGTTGGTTGAGCTTGACGCCAGCATCCACCAGAGTCCAAGCGATCGTGCGAACGAGCTTGTCGAACGGCTTGTCCACTTTCGCCAGCGTGTGCAGCACAGTCTCCTTGCGATCGTTCAGTCGGGTAAGCAGTCTGCTGTCGTTCGAGACCTCGGTTCCAATCATCAAGTTGTACGCCAGCTGAAACTGACCGCAACTGACAGCATCTTCGATGGCTTGACGATGGCAGAACTTTGCGGTCAGCAGCATGTGGCAGATGCCCGACAGCGAGTGCTTGACAGCGTGATAGAAGTAGCTGTAGTGTCGGATCTTCACTTGTTTGTCGCCGTTCGACTCTTCCTCGTCTTTCCACGTCTTGATACAGATCGTGCCCTGAACGTCGGCCTTGTTCTGCAGTAGCGTCATAATGGTAGTCTGACGCAAATGCAGCACACCTAGACCAAGTGCAGTGAAAGACTCCTTGTCCTTGAGAGCGAGCAGCTTCGATTTCTCCGAGTCCTTTGCGCATGCAGAGATGAGCATCGACACGCAGACGAACGCTCCTGTCGCTGCAGCAAGGTGTAGCGGCGACCGACCGAGCGTATCTTGATGCATGACGTTGATGCCACGGACTGACGCAAGATTTGACACTGTTTCCACCGGATCTGTCTCATCACTGGGGATTTTCGCGAGAACCTGTAAGAAAGCTTGCTGCCGTTTCTCCTCATAAACTCCGTTGTCGTGATCTTGCTGCACTTGATCAGCGTCCTTCTCGCGTTGGTCGTCATCATAGCCTTTGTGCCAGTTGAAGTCCACTTTGAGTAACGCAAAGTGCAGGGGTGCAAGGCCAAACTGGTCGAACAAGTTGGCGTCAGCGCCGCTCTGCAAAAGGAATCGCTCTACTTCGAACGACGCGTCCGGGCTCATCTTCGCCTTGTTCACAGCATAGTGCAGCGGAGTGCGACCAAACTCGTCTCGGATGTTCGTCGCAGAGACTTTGTCACTACTTGCTTTCACGAGGTCTCGAAGCAGAGCCAAGTCTCGGTTTGCAGCGGCAAGATGGATCGGAGTGAGCGACTTGGAATCCTTCAAAATGACAGCATGCGGTGCCTTCTTGTCTTGAAGCGCGACTTGAATCGCTGAGCGTGTAGCTGATGAGCTCGTCTTCGTCTTTTCTGATGCTACACTCGAGGCATCGATATCCGTGTACACGACTTCATCCTGGTGCAGCTCTGTCTCTGGAATGGAATGCTTTGCATGAACAGCAAAGTGCAACGGAGCAGCCCCAGATGCATTGCGCTTACTCAAATTCGCACCGTGAGCAAGAAGCTCCTTCGTGATATCCGCGTTGTTCGCTCCCAGTGCGATGTGAAGTGGCGTGTTCAGAGTTTTCTGCTCAAAGCACATGACGTTCGCTCCATGCGCCAATAGCAGCTTCGTGATCTCCAAATGACCTTTCTGTACCGAAGTAAACAGAGCGGTCTCGATCAGCTCTTTCCCACAGTTGAAGACGCATTGCTCGTCGCTGGAAGCAAGAATCTTGGCTTGACATACTTCGCATCGGAACGGAGAAATGTTCGGATCAGCACCGCTTGCCAGGAGAATCCGTGTGCTCTCCACGTCGCTCGCCTCCACAGCGTACTGCAAAGCCGTCCTGTTGCTGATGTACTCCGAGAAGTTGACCGTCTCAGCATCAAACATGTCGCCCTGCTTCTCAAACAGAATGCTAAGGAGGTTCTTTCCGAACCACTGCCGCGTGACGTCTGAGGTTTCGCAGGTCAGACTTCGATCCGCAGCCAAATGGAGCGCCGTCTCGAACTTCACCAATTTCAAACCATCATCGCTGCCGTGGCCAGCATTTGCTTTGTTGAGCTTGCTTTTGTTGGCTGATGCTGAGTAAAACAGGTTTCCACTCTCACTGCCATTCTCGCTGCCGCTATCACTCTCATTGCCGCTTCCACTTCCACCGCCGCTCTCGTCGTCGTCGTCGTCGCTCTTGTCGTCGTTGTTGCTGCCATCTTCACTTTGATCTGCTTCTTGCTGCTCGCTGAGAATGACCTTGCCATCGACAGCACCTGCCAGCCGGTTCTTCGTCACGAAGCGAACAAACGACTCGGCGCTGGTTGTGCTTTCAGCGAACAAAGCGACCAGCTCCGAGTACTTCGCATCATAAGTCCGACACTCCTCAAGACGATCACTCATCTCAGAAGCCGATGGCAACTTTGGCTGAACCTTGCGCTCCTGTCTCAAAAGAACAAGCAGCGGACTTTGTCCATTGCTGTCTTTCTCGTTCATCAACTTGGCTGGGCTCGCACAGCCTTCAATGCACCGGTGAACAAGCGCTGGCGAAACTGGATCCTTCGCGCTGCTTTGGCCGACAATGTGGAAGAAGTTGTCCTTGCAATCGACACCTTCGCGTGCACTGAGCTCAAGCTTCTTGCCCTTGTGCGTCTTTGAGTGTCGCTTCAATAGTGCTTCCAGGTAGTAGTCACCACGACCTCCAAGCGAAGCAGCAACAGTCCACGCATCGGAGCCATTGGATGCAGGTGCGTCAGGATCAGCATTGAATTCGTTGAGCAGCATGTCGAAAATGCTCTTCAGCGAACCTTTCATCGCAAGCTGCAGGGGCTGCCACTGCACAGAGACATCGCTCGCCTTTCCGTCGTCGGTGATCTTCTCCTTCTCAATGACATAGTGCGACTTGGCACCGTGCTTGAGCAACAAGCGAATCGACTCTTCGAAGAAAGAAGCGTTCTCGTCCGTGTTGTTGTTGCCGTTTGCTTGTGCACGCGACGCTCGACTGATCAGAAGCTGCAATGGGTACTCGTTCTCTGAGTCACAGATATCGGGGTTCAGTCCCTTTTCGAGCAAGTACTGGATCTGCGACACATCCGTCGAGTGTTTGCACTGTAGAAACAACATCGTGCATCCTTCGCGGTCGCGAAAGTCCAAGAACCTCTTCTCCACGTCGTGCTCGAGGATGAATTCGGACGACATCACTCGTTGTTTCAGCAAAGCACAGATCAATGGGACGAAGCCCCATGAGTTGCGCACCCAAAAATCTGCGCCAGCGTCGGCAAGCAGCTGCAAGCACGAGTTCCACCCATAACTCGCAGCGTAGTGGACGACACTGTTCTCTGACGTGTCGTACGCATTCACATTTGCTCCATGGTTGATCAGTAACGCAGCCACGCGGACATGTCCATTCTTGACGGCGTATATCAGCGGTGTCTTCTTCAACTTGTCCCCAGCGTCGACTTTCGCGCCATGCTCCAACAAGAGCTTGACGCACTCGAGGTGACCTTGCTGTGCAGCGTAACAGAGCGGCGTCATCTTGTCAGCTGCGGCACTGTTGATCTCCGCTCCATGGTCAAGCAGCTTCTTAATGACTCTTGGACAGTTCTCTTGCGCAGCGTAGTGGATTGGCTGTCTCGAGCTCGGACCTCGTTCAGTGACCAGCTTGTTCACAGTTTCGACATCTTCTTCTGCCGCGTGCTCAAGCATCATAATGGCGTTGTCCTCTCTTGAACTAATGATGGCGCGAATCATTGGCGTCTCACGCGACTTTGTCCGCGCGAAGAGACTCACTCTCTTGTCCAAAAGAAACTTGAGCGGACCGGTTCCTTCACAAGCCGCTGCAAAATGAATTGGCTCGTATCCACTTGTGTCTTTAGCAGCACTCCACTCATTTCCAGCACTCTCCCAGAGATCTTCCAGGTACTTGGTGTTCGGGTTGATGGCTGCCAGGTGAAGAGGTCGGATCCTAGTCTGCGTTGCCATTTTGATTGCAGAAACAGTTCGGAACGCGGGTAGATCCTCGCCAGAGTCAGACAAAACTTTGAAGTGCAAGTCGTTGAATCCCCAGCCGCCGTTCTTGGAGAGCGTCTTGATGAGCTTTGCGACAAACTTGTAGTTCCCCACCTTGGCAGACCTGCCAACATTATGCGGTGTCGACCAGTCGTTTTTCCAGTCACCGGTCGGATAGAGCAGCGTCAGCATTTTCACACTCGCGTTCTTGCTCTCCCACAGCGTCCGAGTTTCATTTTCATGCGTGATTATGGACGAATTGCTCATCAGCGCATTGTTGCCTTCTTTACCACCACGACTCGCATTGATAGCTCTCCGGTTGTAGTCACTGAAAGCGCTGGTATGCTTCCCCGTTGAGTGCGACGGAAGCGAGATCGTAGGTTCCTTGGCCAGCAGCTCCTTGCCAATCTCACGGGCTTTCACGAGCAGGCTAGCCGCAGTGGTATCATTAGCTTCAATAGCGTACTGTAGCGGCGTCAAGAGTACATCAGCACTGCGTGTTGCCATGAACGAAGTGATCCCCTTGTAGACAGACTCGTCTGTAGTCAGCTTCTTTAGCAGTTTGTGGTTCTTCGTTAGCACAGCGCGGAGCACCTCCCGATTCGCAGCAAACGAATCCTTCTTGAATGACGTGAGACCTTGCTTCCCGAACAGTTCTTCGTCATCGTACTTGTCGAGATCCACATTGGTGTAGAGAGGCAGAACGACAAGGCTTTCCTCTCTCTTGCTGAGCTTCTTCGAGCCTCCACTACCCGCACTGCGACCTCGACCCTGACTGCCACTGGTTGCTCCGCCGCTGCTACCTCTAGTCGAGACTCTTGCACCTGGACGCACTTTGATGCGCGACGGCGGTGGCTTCTCATTGTCCGTTTCATCCTCATCTCCGCCTTCAAAGTCTCCCAGCTTTGTGCGCTCGATGCTTCGTTCAATCTGCAAAACCAAGACATAGACGTAGATGAGTACATGCTTACAAACAAACAAAAGCATCCAGACATGACAACGAACTTACTCGCTTGAGAGACTTGGGCGTGATTTCCATCGACTCGTCGTCAAACTCCACGAGATACACGTGGCACAAGATTGCCTGCACCTCAATCGTGTCGTCGAATGCGTTCACATATCGATCTTTCTTCGTCTGCCCAGGCACTTTGTTGAGCCAAGTGACGTGGACACTCGCGTCTTCGTTTTCAAGCATGTCCTGCGTCACATCGTCCAGCAGCCGCGCAATCCAGAACTCCTCGACCGGCTGTGGAGTCGCCACATCACCAGCACCAACAGCCTTGGCCTCGGCATTCTTCTCACCCGCGCCTTCGTCTTCTGCACCGTCTTCTTCGTCGTCGTCGTCCTTCATCGAGTTCGCACGCGTCGTACGCGTTGCAGGCTTTAACACGGTCGTAGCTTTCTTCACGTTCGCTTTCGCCTTCTCCTTCAAAGTTGACTTCTTTGAAGCTGACTCCACCTTCGTCGCCGGCGTGTTCTTCGCCTTCTTCTTGCCACCAGCAGTGGGTTTATTCTGCTTCCTCGCGCTTCCCTTTGTCTTGCCCCCTGCCGGCTTCTTCTTCTTCGCGTCTTGCTCAACGTCGCTCATCTCGTCGTCTTCCTCCGGCATGGGGTCGGCGAAGACCGCGACGTAGCTCATGGCCTCCATCGCGACCTCCCAGTCCACCTCCACCCACTTGCGCTTGGGCGCCGCCGTACCGCCGCCGCTAGCAGAGGGGCTCACCACCACCGTCACCATCGCTTCTTGCCTCTCGCCTCTTGTCTCTTGTTGTCCAGGAAGCACCCTGTGCAAGAGTGAATGTGCGTCTGTCGTTGCGAAATCTGGACTGTCGCCCACCTCTTCAACCCAATGGCGCCAAAATCAGTCAGTCAGGTGAATATTTTTGTGGATTGTGCAACTGCACAAAGGAAAAAAAAAATGTAACCCATCGTCGGCCATGCAAAGCTCACATGGAACACTTCTGCAAGATGAAGTACTGTAGATCGCAGATGATTGAGCGATGGCGTTATGACTCACTAGCCAGCAGATACGGAGCAGAAACACGCTGAAACGGTTCTGGACAGTGAGCACATCGAGTGGCCTCCCCCTCCCCAATGCTTCGCCGAGCGGGCGCTTTGTAAGCTCCTTCATAGAACGTGCCCTTGCGAGCATGGCCTCTTGACCGCCACAGCCTTTACGGCGAGCTTCTGCCTGCTCAACAACTACAAATCATCCGGCGTCAGAATCGAACACCGATTTTTTTTAAATTAGGGTGGTGCTGTCACTGCAACTTGAACACCGCTGACACTCTGCATTCACAGCACATGTCAGCGTTCGCCATGTAGCGGTTGGCGCTAGCGTTTGACACTTTGGGCGTGCGTTAACTCACGATCTTTCTTTGCTCCTCCCTTGGTCAGAGCTTGAGCCGTGAAGGAGCTCTGGTAAACCTTGGCGGCCAGGCGCCAGAGAGATCTATGCATTTGAAACACACAATGGCCACGAGAACAGTCAGCTGTGATAGAGTGCTGTCAGCTCCAATAAATACTGCCAGTAGGTTGTGCGGGATTGTTCGCTGTTGGTGCATATGATTGCCTTCGCTGCGAATACAAGATTGGAGAGACTGACTATCGCACTCTTTTAGGCCGGCAGGTGTGATCATTTGTTGCGCGAGTTTCCTTCTAATGGACTCAACTTACAGCGACAGATTACCCTGGACAAATGGAGCCGTGGCCGGCCGGAGAGCACCCACGCCTGTGCGGGATGATCGATCTTTCGACAAACTCTTCCGCCTCAAGTGCCATTAGCGTGGGCCACACCATGTTAGTACATAACAGCTTGTTCTTACAAACTTGCAAACACAACAATCACTCTTGTAAGTACGAATTTGCTGCTCTTCAGGCTTGAGCTCCTCTTCTTCGTCCACGTGGATCCCACGCGCGTGCAGGTGCCAAGGGCTTCACTGCTCATTGCACGCCAACGGTCACATAGCGAAAGAGCGACGATGACGCGCATTATGCTGCTACCAGTGCTGCTGCTCTGCGTGCTCTGCACATGGCTGCAGAGCGCACAGGCAACGCTGAACGTGCTCACGACGCTGGAGCAGATCGACGAGATCGAGAGCTCGCCGCGACTGTATGCGCTGCTCGTGGTGTCGAGCGAAGAGGCGAAGGACGGCATCGAGGCGCTCGTGGAGATGGCGACCAAGGCGTATCCGTCGCTGACTAAGATGGAGAAGGACCTGGACGGCGTCGCGACGCTCGCGGTTGTGGATATCGCTGCGCAGAAGAAAGCGCTCGTGAGCAAGTGGAGCCTGCAGGGATTGCCGGCGCTTCTCGTGTACAAGGATGAACCAAAGGAGAATCCGTACACTGGCAAGGTGTACCGCAACCCAATGGTGGGCAGCGTTGAACTGCTCAACCAGCCTGCGAAGTTGAAGAAAATGCTGCGTGATGCTGTGCCGTCGACTTTTGTAACGAACCTCAGTGCAGAACAAGTGCTGAGCAAAGAAGCGATTGAGCAGCTGATCCAAGAGCGCACCCAAGATGGCGAGAAGCTCGTGCTCCTGGTGAGCAAACAGAAGAAACCTTCGCATTTGTACCGAGCGCTCTCAACGGAGTTTTACGACCAGGGCTTTAGCTTTACATACGTGCAACACAAGGAGAGCAAGGATGAAGAAACCGACAACAATGTGCTTATCGAGTTCTTCAAGTTGGAGAAAATTCCAGCGCTGTTGGCGATCGAGTCTGTTTCCGTGTTTCACACCCTGGAAGAGGACAAGATGAAGACATACCAGGACCTGAAGGCTTTTACAGAGCAGTACGCGGATAAAGAGGCAGCGGCTAGCAAGAGCATGAAGAAGAACAGCGACAGCTCAGCGGACACCGAGGGACGCAAGATGAACTTCCTGACGGAGAGCACGTTCGATCAGGAAATCCTCAAGTCGAAGGTTGTGTGGATCATCGCGTTTACGACCTCCAACGAGGTCGCCGCGTCGATTGAAGCCTCGTGGAAGAAAATCTTTGAGGAGCTCCAGAAGAAGGCGGGGATGGTCGCGATTACTGGCGTAAAATGCGAGATGGAGCCGAAGCTGTGTGATAAGTACGGAGGTCCCGGCATTCGCGTGTTCCCAGTCAAACTTTCACCGCGCAGGGTGCTTGAGCGCGGTGACGTGCTTCCCGAGACGTTCACTGAGCTCGAAGCTGCGAAAGAGGCTGCACTGGCGTCGATCCCAGACCAAGTTCAAGTGATCCACTCGTCAGCGGACCTCAGCAACTTCATCTCAAAAGCAGCGTTGTCCAAGGCATTGCCAGTGCTGCTCTTCACCTCCAAACTGCAGACCCCAGCGATGCTCAAGGCAGTGTCGCTGTCTCTGCCAACATCCAACGTTGCGTTCGGCCTCGTCCCAGATGCGGATGCTCAGCTGAAGGCGCAGTTCACGATCCCTGCGTCTGCGTCCACAGCGTTGGTGTGTTTGGTTCCAGCGAAGCCAGATGCAAATGCTGATCAGCCAGAGGGGGCGGCGCCACTTGGGATCATACTGTACAACAAGAAGTCCATGGGACCGTACACGTACGAGAACATGATGCACTACATGCTGAGCGTGCTATCGCAGTATCCACACCCGAAAGAAGAAGTGTCCGCTGCTGATGAAGCGCTGAATGACCAAGCTTCCTCGACTGAGACATCATCATCCTCTTCGCCAAATCTGGTCCCGTACCTGAAGAAGGACAACCTGGCGGAGCTCTGCGACGGCAACAAGATCTGTGCGATTGGGTTCTTTGAGGGTCACATCGACACTCTTGCGGACGCCGAGTCGCCATTGAGCAAATCTATGGACGTGCTATCCAAGGTCGCAGCACTGAGCAAGAAGAGCAAGGAGCCATTCCACTTCATGTGGACAAATGGCAAGTGCCAGCATGCTTTTGCAGAGGCGTTTGGCGTGGGTGAGTTCCAGATGCCCACCGTTGTCGTGTACTCGCCATCAAAGAGTCGATACGCGACGAATGTGGGGACTTTCACGGAGGAGAACACTCGCGGCTTCCTGAAGAGCGTGCTGAGTGGGAAAATTGGTACGTCGCCGGTTACTGAAGTCCCAGAATTGCAGGACGAGTGCACTTTCGAGCAGATTAGTGATGAAGCCACGTCTTCTCCAGCAATCGACGACAATGAAGACGATGCGGATTTGCTGAGCGAGATCCTGAACGACGAGCAGAAGCAGCGCGAGTTGCTGGAGGCGCAGCTCCAGGCCGAGCAGAAGAAGAGTGACTCGAAGGGCAACAAGAAGTCAAAAAAGTCCAAGAAGAAGCGCGGTAAGAAGAACAAACGCGACGAGCTGTAAGGAGAATGTGAGCTTAGCTGATGTCCAGTAAGTACACTTGTGTTTCTCTCTCGTTCGTGCTGAGTGCTGAAGTTATGATACATGCCTCGAGCGAATCGAAAGACTTTGTGAGAATGCGCACATTGAACACAGTACGCAGCGGTTTACAAATCATACTCCTCGCCCCTACAGGTGCAAGAAGCGAACAACGGTAAGATGAGGAAACGCAACAACAACCCGCAAGCTCACTCAAGACAAAGAAGAAACTGCGAGATGCGCTCACTCACGTGTAGGCGACGAACTGGCCGCACGCGCCGTCTGGAGTGTCGTCATTTCGAACCCCGTGAGCCGGCGGCTCTGCTCCCCCAATATCACTGGGCGTCTGGTTGTACGGCCCCGCGTTCTCCAGCGTCCACTCGGATCTGTCGTCCTCGACGTCGATCAGCGGCGAGAGTCCCGCGGCAAGCGCCACAAAGATGCTCAGGTATTGGAACGAGTCGCCGCGGTCGCCGACAGCCTTGAATAAAAAGCCCCAACACATGGCGCCCAGGCTCCCACCGGCGCCAACGACACCGGAGGTCGCGCCTATGGAGCGCGGCAGCACGTACGGCACGATGGCGTAGGTGGTGCCCGTACACGCCTGCACTAAGAAGCCAAACGTCACCAGATACCCAATGCTCCAGGCCAAGTCGGTCGTCCGGCTGTACAGGTACAGTGCCACAGCTTGGCACACGAAGACGATCAAGTGCAGCCGGATTCGACCTTTCATGCCGTGCTTGAGGTTCACGATGTCGGACGCGTACCCACCAGCGGCTCTCGCGAAGATGCACATGAGTCCAAAGAGTGACGAGATGAGTGCCGCTGTGGTCTGCGTCAGTAGGCGGCACTTGTTGACTGGGTCCTTGGTCGGATCACAGTGAGCCTTCTTGAAATCCTCAAAGTAGTACAGGCTCAGCACGTTGTGCACGATGAGCTCGACGCCAAAGCAGCACGCGTACTGGTACATCAGGATCCACGTGGCCGACCTGCTCAGTACCCTGCGAATCGACGACAAGACCTCTTCCGTCACGGGCCGGTACTGGGAGCCTTGGTGCGTGAGCTTGAGGTCTGCGTAGTTGCCCTGCGGACAGTCGTCCGTGAGCTGGTAGAGGCAAACGCCGATGAGCACCATGAAAATCGGCGGCAGCAGCAGCGTGAGCCGCCAGCCCATGTCGTCCGAGATCACAGCCTGGACCGTGATGAGGTCGTACATCAGGGGGGTGATGAGGTACGTCACGCCGGCGCCCAGGTTGCCCCAGCCAGCCGCGAGCGCGTTCGCGCGGCCCACGATCTCGTTGCAGAACATGGTGGATGCCCAGTAGGTCGTGGCGATGAACGAGCAGCCCACGAGGCCGATGAAGAAGCGCGTAACCATGAAACCCGAGTAGTTGGTCACAAGCGCCGCAGACGCGACCGGGATCGAGCCTACGATGAGCAGCACAGCCTGCACCGTTCGTGGTCCATAGCGGTCGCACAGTGGGCCGGTGACCACGCGTCCGAGGATCGTGCTGGCGACCGCCACGATGTTCGAGTTGGCCACCTGGTTGGAGGTCAAGTGAAGCTCCTTCTTGATCGTCGGCATGAGTGGCGGGATGGAGAACCAGCCGAAGAACGCGATGAAGAACGAGAGCCACGCAAAGTGGAACGCGAGCATGTGCGGCCGCGCGGCGCTGCACAGGCGGATCTCGCGCGCTTTGTTGTTCTGTTCCGGGTCCGTCGCGATCCGGAACGTGCGGTGAAAGGTGCGCTGGGTTCGTGGGGCCCCGTGTTGGCGTTGACAGCGCTGCGGCCGGAGGGGAGGTGGGGCGCTCTCAGGCAGCCGCAGCTCCGTCAGGTTGGCGTTGGAGTGGCCCACAGGCGTTTGAACCGTGCCGCGGTACGGCACCGCGTGCGCCGAGCCTGCGCGCTCATTGGGCGTCACCACGGCCGACATCGGATTTGCTTGGTGATAATGACGAATGCCATGCAGAGAGAGATAGAGAGTAAGTAATGTGAGCATGATGGATTCAATGGCGTGACATGCTACCACTGGCATAAGAGCGCTGGCTGGTAGGCGGGCGAGCACAACGTACCGAGCGTGTGGCGCGGCGACGGTTCGTGCAAGCGTATTCTGCTGCCGTGCATGGGTGGCAGCTGCGTGAAAGAAGCGTGTGTGGCTTGAGGATGGATGTGCGTTCTGTCGAGGAAACTGCGCAATGAGGAACGCGGGGGAACAGTTCGGTGGACGTTCGTTCGGCGGTGCTGCCGGTAGATTTTTCTTTAGGGGTCGTATTGGGGTCAGGTCTCGCTTCTGGTCCTGTGTTTTCGTAGACCAAAGTTGAAGCTGACGGCGGGACTTGCAAAGCTTGAGTATGGTGGCAGCTACAAGCAAATAAGCACCAACAATTTACTGAATCGACACATGCTGTTACTACTTAAGACTGAAGCTACTCACTCGCCTGTCACTCTGGCAGCCTGACTGCTGAAGTCGACTTTACCTTTGCGCTTTATCCGGTATATGCTGCAGCGATATGCAATCTTCGAAGTTGCTGAAGCTTTGGTGTACTAAAACCCATTGAGATGAATGAGTGTGTTGTACAGCGTTCACTCAGGACGAGCTAGCTAGAGATCAAAGTAGCTTTCAGAAGAACGAGTTGATGCAGACCTGAGCATGGTCTCCGGGGCTGAGATAAAGCCTGCACGCGCGGATGACAATGGCTGAGATGAAGGCAGCGACCACACTGACGCAGACGAGAGCAGAGCTGACGGGGACAGCATTAGGGGTGATGACATGGGAAAGTCGTATGGTGAAGTCGCACCGGCCGACCCGGCCCGCGATGACGCCAATGATGAACTGAACGCCACTGCAGAGTGCGCCGCAAACGCTATCTGTGCTATCCAGCGAGTCGACGAGTTGAAGCTGGGTGATGAAGCAGGCAACGAGGATGAAAACGGCTATAGGAGGAGCGCAAACTACACGTTTGTGTTTGCCAAAGCGATGTCTTGCGCGCTTGGTTGCAGCGAGATGGAGAGTAGATCCTATCAGTCCCTGAGGGTGTTTGTTGGCATGCGGTGGTGCTTTTAGCGACATGTTCTTTGAGCGATTCTTGATGCGTGAGGACCAGGTTATCGAGGCTCACAAACAAAAGCAAAGGTGATGATATTCGTGCTCGTCCTCGTGCTGTTTGGGCACTCACTTTTCCATGATTTAGTGATGCACTTGGCAACATCCAGCTCACTCGATTTCTGGCTCATGCAGAAAGCAATAGTTCTGAAGCATATACAGTATAGTTAGCTCGAGAGAAGTTTCGATATGAGAAGGCACATGGATAAGAGGTACGGGTCGGGAATTATCGGCAAAGAACTCAACACTGGCTAAAACATCTCAGCTGTCTTTCACACATCGTTGATCATGTGCTAGACATCGCCATGGCACTTGAGCTCCACATCTTCTCGATCGCGGCGGCTGATGTCTACGCACTCAATGTTCTTGTAGAGACTACTCCAGCTAAAGTTTTGCGAGTCACTGAGTCAGATTTACATGTGTGCAGACACCAAGTGACTTGAGCGCACTCAAGAGCAGAGTCTTCAGTGCCTGGGCCTTACTCGCGCAATGTGCATAATGTCGGAGGATTAGAGTGAATGGACCATCAGGTACCACCCCCGTATCAATGTAGCTCTTAATCAGACTTCACCATAAAGTTAACAAACACAAACTCAACAAGCTCTTTCTCTGTAGTCTTTGTACTTCTCTCAATGCACAGTAATGTTCACCTGTCAATCACACGTGCCCACCTTGTGTTTCGTCTGTCTGCGTTGAATGGGATGGGGTAGGCCCGTGCCCACGGTGATCAGCCGCGGCAGAGGATCTGCCGACGCCCAGCCCCCAGCCACACTCCACGC
>JAADWP010000404.1:0-23871 GCA_023336215.1 Globisporangium iwayamae
CCCCCCCCCCCCCCCCCCCCCCCTCCTCGAATACGCAATACAACACACGAACCTCTTGCATCTTGGCTAATATTTGGACACCGAGATGCACGAACGCGTGAGCGAGCGAGCTGCTTCCGCCGTGTCGTGCGTGATGACCCAGCGAACACTCTTCTTCTTCTCCTCTCCCTTCCTACCGTAGCTCTCTCTTTCTCTCTCTCTTCTCAGCCACGGGCACTTCTGCTTCGATCTTCTAGACATTCGCTTCATACCCGCAGGGAGTGTTTGTTGTTGTCCATCCACACGCGACATTATGGCCATCTTGGAAGGGATCAGAAGACGTTCACCACCGCCGCCTTCTTCTGTGTCTCCGTCTGCTTCTATCTACTTCTTCTTGCCTTTGTTCTTCTTCTTCTTCGGCTTCTTCAGCGACTGCTGCGGTTGCTCGCGAGTGCTGTCGTTGGCATCAGAAGAAGAAGAGGAGGAAGCGGGCGGCGACGAGTTCATCATCGCATCTGCTTCGTCTATACTGCTGCCGTTGCTGCTTGGCGGCGTCTCGTTTCCTACATCTACAGACGATGACGCGTCCGACTCCTCCCCGTCTTCGCCTTCACCACCCGACTGTGCAGAGGCAGGAGCATCCCCATCACTTACACCGTCACTGGCGCCACCATTCGCGTGATGGTGACTCTTCTTCTTGCCGCCTTTCTTCTTCTTCTTCTTCTTCTTCGAGCTGCTGTCCGAGCCGTCTTCGTCAGGCCACGCGACATCGTCAATAAAGCCAAGCGAGCGTGCAAACTCCGAGCCGTGGTCGATCCCGGACTCCTCGTCGTCACTGCCCAGCAGCTGCCACGAGTCCTTCTGGTACCCACCGGGGCGCGTCATTTGAGGCACGTGGAACCCGAGGCCGCTCACACAGGCGAGACTTGTGATCTCGCGTAGCTCGGGCTCGAAATTCCGCCACGTCGTGTGCGACTGCAGAAAGTTGCGCAAGAACGCGTCGGGTGACTGGGACGCGGCCTGCAGTCGGATCGCGTTGCAGCACTGCAAAATGTACCCGCGGTTGCTCGCGCCCACGCCGTCGCTGCGGAAGTGCTCGATGAGCGACGTCACGAGCTTCTGCTTCTTCACGAGCGCTTCGAGCGTCGCCTGATTGTCCGTGCGCAGCGCGATGAAGAGCAGCTGGTAGAACGCTGCGTGGTACAGGTTGTTGTGCGAGTACTCGAAGAACCACGTCACGAGCACACGCCAGACATTCGCGTCAAAGTGCTCGCCCAGCTTGCTCGGATTGTGCGCCACGATCTCCACGAGCGCCTCGACGAGCGTCAGACGGAACTCCGTGAATGGCACCTTGACCACGTACCCCGTGTGGCGCACGGCGCCCTCGGGGAGCGGCTTGCTCGACTGCAGGTCCATCTCGATGCTCTGCTGGTCCTCGTACTTCTCCACGAGGTACCGCAGCATCTTGCCCATGTGCTTTTCCATGAGCTCGAAGATGCGCTCGCGCAGCGGCGCCAGCTGGTTCGGCACCAGGTTCACGATCGTGCCACCAAAAGACTGGTACGGACTCGTCGGCGGGCCCTGCACCTTCTCGCTCGTGCTCTTCTGCAGCAGCCGGAAGAGGCACTTCATCGCGCCCGTGCGCTGGCCGATCGAGCGCGTCACGCTCGTGTCCACAGCGGCGTTCACGAGTCCCTCGAGCAGCTCTGGGCAGTACGACGCCGGCTGCAGCAGCAATTCGCCGTTATCGTCGGCGGCCAGGCGGTCCAGCAGCTCCACGAACACATCCGCCGCGCCAATGTTGTGCGCCTCCGAGTACTTGGTGCTGTACACGTGCTCGGCGAGTACGAGCAGCAACTTCCATTCGGACAAGGAGCGGAAAAACGTCCACTTCTTCTGCGGTGAGCACGCGTAGTAGCGCATGAGCGCTGCGCTGTGTGGCTTGCAGACCATCGTGAGAAACACCTCGGCTACGCACGCGTGTTCGATGTGGTTGAGCATCGCGCCCATGTACCTCTTTGCGGTCGCGGCGTTGCGGCCCACGACGTCGTACACGTCGTCCAGGTACATGCGCAGCAGGTAGTCGATCACGCGGCTCGCGTGGCGCAGGTTGCCCTGCGAGTTCTTCTGGAAGACGGGAAAGATGCACTTGGTGATCAGCGCGCTCTTGCGCGGCAGGAACGTAATGAGCGCGTCCGACGTGTCGTCGTTCGTGAGCAGCATGGTTGCGCGGAAGGACTTTTGCAGGTCGCTCGTCACCTGCACCGAGTCGCGCTCCTGCACTTCGACCACGTCGCCCGTGGAGGCGACCACCTCCGTAGGGCCGTTCAGGATGTAGTCGTCGCTCTCGCGCACGCCCGCGAGGCGTGTGATGTAGCTGATGAACAGCGCGCACGCGTCGTCCTCGTTCAGGATGTTGACGAGCGTCGCCGTCACGATCGGGTTCTCCACATCCAGCACCTTCTTGAAGACCGCGGTGTACTCGTGGTGTAGGTCGATGATCGTCGCCTCACCACCGATCGAGCGCTCGTCGGCCGACGAGCCGTTCTCTTCCGACCCGTGGTCGCTTAAACGCAGCGCCATCTTCTACTTCTTCTTACTTGTCCTCGAGCCAACTCGTTGGGCTATCTGTATACCGTTGCAATACACACACACACAAAAACGCGTAGAGACACCGTGAGAACCAAAGAGATCTTCAGACGACACAAGAAGCGAATAGCGATCATGGTGGCATAATGACTGGGGGAGGGGGGAGGGGAAGGGGGGGAGGGGGGGGAGGAGAGAGCACGAGGGGGAGACGAGGATACTGCTTCAACCAGCGAGCTTTCCAGCCAAACGAAGCGAACTGAAGGAGATGGAGTCAGCCGCAGCAGCACCGCAACTGAAGGTGGCGTTGAATCGCATCACCTCCTCCACCTCTCCCCGCCCTCTCCCCTCTCGCGAATGCTGTATCAGCACCCGCCTAATCTCGTCCCCACCTGCCCGCAAGCAGACTGCCGTTGAGCTTTTCCCCTCTGCGCGCGCGCGGAGAGCCACCAGTCGCCGCAATAGGAAAAGGCAGCAAACGGCGGCGGCGTTTGTCCCCCCTTGCCATGCCACACAGCTTACCACGGCAGCACCACTCACAAGACACACACAAGGCACTCATGCACACCTCTCTCGCTCGCTCGCTCTCACGGTCTGTCGCTTGTCTCTCCTTCTTCCTGTTGTGGCGAATGGCGACGACGAGCAAACAAGCGGGCAAGGATAAATAAACCTCGATAGCCACGAAAGGTCCTTATATTCGAAGATTGAGCCACGCCGACCTGTGGTAGTTTTTGAGGTTTCTTGCGATACAAGCTCTGTTTTGGAGACGATGAACACTATGCCCACGCTAGCCATCGCGTTTGGTGACCAGCTCATGGATCGTGCCCAGATCGTTTGACTGTCTAATATTGCGTTCTTATCGTGCAGTCTGGAAGACGCTGGTGCCTGTTTCAACGAGCTTTTTTTTTAAAAAACGAGAACGGGGATGCCGGCACGCATCAGCTCCGGGAGATGACAGCCAGGAGACGAGCATTTCTGGAAGTCAGTGAAGACTCGCACCACCACACCACGCTGAAAGGCTTCTATGATTGCACTGGCGATGCCACAGTGAGTGAATACGTACAGTTCAATGTCGATCGTTGCCCTTGAGGTGCGCGCGCAAACCTTCTTTGCCACAAAACTGCGAATCTCATACCCACGCGGCATTGTACCTCTCCGGAGCTTGGCAGTGGGCAACATATCTCTGAGTGCCTTCAGTCGCTCTGTGACACGTTGTTTCTCTGGTAAAGAAGGCTGGAAGTTTGTCTTAATGCGTCGTTTGCGCTCGCGGCTGACAGCCGTGCGAAGGGCGGCCACGCCGAGACCTGTGGCAGCAGACGCTTCCCTGACGGTCGACTCGACGTCAAAGGCGAAAAAGAACACGTTCGCGTACTTCGCCAGGCTCATGGAGGTGGCTGTTGATTTTCCTCGTTTGTATATCTTTATTCGGATATTTTTCAGATGTCTGGACAGCTCTATACCGCACGAGGCAACACCTGCACATCTTGATCACCAATTTAAGCGAATCTGCAGTCATCATGCTGACACCAGCACCCCCTCATCTTCTCTCCACTGCTCGTGGTGGTGCCGCCGAAAGAGCGCGAGCTTCTCTATAGCCTGCGTGAAGAAGGGGCACTTCGCGACTGTGGTCACACGACCCGCACTCTGTGTCAGCTTCTGCAGAACGAGCGCGTAGTGGCAGCCGCGGCCGAAGGGTGTCCACACGCGAAACCGGTCGGCGTGCACGCGCACGGCCTCGTCGTAGATGAGCGGCCAGAGCCGGTGGGTCGAGTCCGTGAAGAGGAAGACGCTGCCGTCCGGTGCGTCACGGAAGAGCGATCTCAGGAACACGAACCTGCTCTGCTGCAGCAGCTGGAAGTTTTCGACGCACACGAAGGAGAACACGAAGAGCTGCGTCATCGCCACGTCACACTGCACCGCTGCATTCACTGTGTCGTTGACGTCGAGTGTGATATCGCAGCTCTTGAAGTTCCACGTCGAGTCGTCGTTGTGCACTTCGTCGAGCGTCTGCTGCACAGCCGTGACCGCCGACGCCCACCCGGGTTCGTTGTCGTACACGTTCGTGTGGAAGCGGATCTCATCGGCGCGCAGGAACTTGCGCAGCAGCACGAGGCCCGCAGTATCAAAGCCTGGGCCGCCGCCGTAGAGCGCGACCGTCCATTGGGCGCGGCCCACTGCGCGGAAGATTTCGGAGCGCAGCTCGCTGAGCTCTTCGGTCATCAGCAGGTTGGGCAAATTGCCACAGCGGTTGATCTTCGCTTCGATGTACCCAGAGCGCGCATGCGCATTGTCGAACGAGGGTCGCACGCCCGTGTTGGTTGAGGCGCAGAGCCCCTTCTTGAGCTCCGCCGTGTCGGGCTTCTCAACACGCGGCAAGCGGCGCAGTAGGTGCGGCAGGAGCTGTTCGCTCTCGCGGTGGATGTACGTGTGCCACACGTGGCGGAAGCGCCGGCTCTCGAGGTTCCACACGGACTTCTTGGGCTGCACGTCGCCGGCGAACTGCAGCCATGGACACGTGAAGAGCCACCGGCGGCACACGCAGCGCAGTTGCTGCCGCTCGCGCAGCGTCAGGAAGCGTGCGATGTCGGTGCCGCAGCTTGTATCCATCGTCGTGCGTGATGGCGACGTGCTGTCTACTTGTGGACACCAAGCGACGACGGTTTCATGCTAACCCGTTCCACAATCTGGACCGGTCTACAAAAAACTGACGTCTGCGTCATCTATGAGGGAAGAAAGAGCGCTTTTTGTATGGGTTTCTCTACTCGAAGGCGGCATTTTGAGCATTTTTGGATGCATCGTGATGGATCGATAAAGTTTATCCATGACATCGAATGCACTTGGAGACGACCCAGCATTACTTCAGTGGGAACAGACAAACCACCCTCTTGTCAGTCGAAATCTTTGTCCGCTGTTCTCTCATTTCTGGTTCCGGCGGTCAGCAGCCAAACGAAGAGCTCATGGCGCTCACGGGATCACCACCGCCGTCCGAGTGGGCGAGTGTCGTGACGTTCACACTCAACGGGCGCAAGGTGGAGCTCTCCAACCCAGACCCGCAGCTCAGGCTCATCGACTTTTTGCGCGACCAGGCGCACCTCACGGGCACGAAGCTCTCGTGCGGCGAGGGCGGCTGCGGTGCCTGCACGGTCGTACTTTGCAACCGGCCGCTCGACCACGTCACGTTGCCCACCGACAGTAGCAACAGCAGTATTAGCAGCACACGTTCACGACAAGTGGACACGTATGAGGTGCACGCGGCGGACGTGATCTACCGCGCAGTGAACGCGTGTCTCTTCCCCGTGTGCGCGCTCGACGGGATCGCCGTGACGACGGTCGAGGGCCTTGGGTCGACCTCCACGAATCTCCATGCCGTGCAGACCCGTCTGGCCAACTCCAACGGCACACAGTGTGGGTTCTGTACTCCGGGGTGGGTCATGAACATGTACGAGCTGCTGCGTCAGCACGACGACGGCAACCATGACAGCAGCAAACTCACGAAGCAGGTCGTGGAGGATCACTTTGACGGCAACCTCTGCCGGTGCACAGGCTACCGTCCGATCTTCGAAGCGTTCCACTCGTTTGCGGTCGACAAAGACGATGCGGTGGGCTCGCTGCAGCTAGAATACGATGACAACGACGGCGATCACGATGCTAGCACGACGGAGCCTGAAAACCTGCCATCAAGCGCTTACTACCTCGAGCTGCCGCAGACATGCGACCACTTTGAGGACTGGCTGCTGATCGACTCGGAGAACATCGAGAGCGGCTGCAAGTCCATCTGCAAGGGAAAATGCTCCAAGCACTCGTCGTCTTCCTCTTGCAGCAAGTACCTGGACTTAGAGGACCTCATCCCGCACAAGCCCAGCTACGCGGCCGACGACTCAGTGTATCGTGCGGCCCATGACGACAAGCCCTCGGACTTCATCGTGAACTTTAAGCCTCGTTCACTGAAGTTCGAAGACAAGCAGAAGAAACTCAAGTGGTACCGTCCACTGACGCTCGAGCAGCTCTTCGAGGCGATTCAGGACGGAACCAACAGCAGCAGCAACTTTGACGACGTCATGTTCATCGGCGGGCGCACGGCTTACGGCGTCAGCAAGTACTACAATGACACAGCGCCATACAACCGGCCTGACCAAAAGCCCGTGCAGATCGAGCTCAACTACATCGCGGAGCTCAAGAGCATCATGACACACGAGGGTCACGCGGTGGTCGGCGCGGCTGTCACGATCAACACCCTGCTGTCCTTCCTGAAAACCTATGATGGCGCAGGCAGCGAAGCGCTCACAGAGCTAGGCACGCTCATTGGAAGAGTTGCGAACAACCAAGTGCGCAACTCGGGCACCTGGGCGGGCAACCTGAGTTTGTGCAGACAGCACCCGAGCTTCGTGTCGGACATTACCGTGGGGCTCATGGGCATCGGCGCTACGCTCACGCTCACAAACGACAAGCAGGAGAAGCAAACGGACGTACGCATCGACAAGTATCTGAGCAAACCAGCCTCGGAATTCGCGCTTATTGTCTCGATGAACCTGCCACTGCACAGCATCGCTACTGCTGTTGCTGCTGTGGACGATCAGAAAGTCCAGGCGCACCGGAGCGAGGTATTCCGGTGCTACAAGGTCGCCCAGCGCTCGCAGAACGCGCACTCGCACGTCAACTGTGCAATCTGGATGCGCTTGAAGACCGACCCTCAGATGCCTAGTGTAGTCACAGAAGCCCGCGTGGTCTTTGGTGGCGTGTGCAACCGCCCGTCGCGGTTCCCATTGACGGAGGAGGCACTCATTGGCAATAGCATTACGACAGTAACTTTGACTGCAACCATGGAGCAGTTGGAGAACGATGTCAAGACGATCGGCGCCAGCGAGGCTTTTGGATCCCAGGGCTTTCGGCTCGCGGCGATGAAGAACCTGCTCTACAAGACGCTTGTGGCCTCGCTAAACAACGACCATACGCTTTCGGACCCCACAGTAGCCTCGGCGTCCAGCCGTCTGAGCCGCAAGGTGTCCACGGGTGTGCAGTCGTTCAAGCCGAGCGACACCACGGGTCCGGTCTCGCGACCGATCCCGAAGATCGGTGCCAAGTGGCAGGTCTCGGGGGAGGCCCAGTACGTCGCTGACAAGGAGCTCAACTCGCGCGCGCTCTACGGCTCGATCCTCTACAGTCGTGAGGCGCTGAGAAAGCTGCTCGTGATCGATGAAGGCGGTAATGCACAGGCACTCCCTGGGGTCGTGGACATCCTCACGTCTGCGGACATCCCGGGGAAGAACGACGTGTCCGGTGGCGCGAACGACGAGCCGCTCTTTGTGCCCATCGGTGGCATCGTGCGGTGCACGGGCCAGCCGATCGCCGTGATCGTGGCCACGAGCCAGGAAGTCGCCGAGAAGGCCGTCGCGATCTGCAAAGTCAAGTACACGGACGTCCCATCAAAAGATCGGTGGAACAACCAGAGCGAGCCGATCGTGAACATCGATATGGCCATGAAGGCCCAAACCCTGGGCCAGGACGCCCCGATTACCATGGGCGACAAAGACGTGCGCGCCAAGCTGAATGAGTGCCCCATCCAGCTCTCTGGTGAGCTCTACCTGGGTGCACAAAAGCACTTTTACATGGAGCCGCAGGTGTCCACCGTGAGTGTCCAAGAGGGTAATGTCCTCCTCATTGAGACGTCCTCCCAGTTCCCCGTCTTTGTACAGCAGAATGTCGCAGCGCTGCTTGACGTCCAATTCAACGCGATCAACGTCAAGGTGCAGCGTGCCGGTGGGGGCTTTGGCGGGAAACTCACGCGCTGCGTCATCAACGCCGCGGCCGCCGCGCTCGCAGCGCAGAGGCACCGGTGCACTGTGCGTGTTCTGAACGACCGCAGTGCCGACTTCCGCCTTGTGGGCGGGCGCGAGAACATGAAAGGTGCGTACAACGTCGGCTTTGACAATGACGGGTACATCCGCGCGCTCGACCTCAGGCTCAACGTGGACTGTGGCTTCTCGGTCTGGGATTCGGTGGGCAACGCCACGATGGCCGTACAATGGGCTGACTCGGCCTACAAGATCCCATCGTTCCGGTGCCAAGCGTTCCTGTACCTAACGAACACGCAGTCGTGCACATCGCACCGCGCACCAGGGGTGCCACAGGCACTTG
The DNA here is from genome assembly GCA_023336215.1 of Globisporangium iwayamae. Taxonomy (NCBI): domain Eukaryota; phylum Oomycota; class Peronosporomycetes; order Pythiales; family Pythiaceae; genus Globisporangium; species Globisporangium iwayamae. Next base: position 8,701 of record JAADWP010000404.1, read on the forward strand.
TGCTCGTTGAGACGGCGCTCAATCATGTCGCAGCTCATTTGGACCTGCCCATGAGGTGGGTTCAGGAGCGCAACCTGTACAAGGAAGGCGACATGACGCCGTACCAGCAATTGCTAACTGAGGTGCGGCTGCAGGAAGTCTGGGACCGGCTGCTTGTGTCGTCCCGTGTAGAGCAGCGCGAAGAGAACAATGCGCTCTTCAACTCAAACAACAAGTGGAAGAAGCGCGGCATCGCGGTCACACCCACCAAGTACGGCATGGTCTACTCGGGCCGCAAGGACGGCTCGAAAGTCGACATCTTTGCCGGCGACGGCAGCGTCGTGATCAGCCACGGGGGCTGCGAGATTGGCCAGGTACGCCCATAGTTTATCTATTCTCTATATGTATGATGCGCTTGACTCATAACTGCCTTGCTATTGTGCTTACTATAGGGAATCCACACGAAAGCGGCTCAGGCGTGTGCCTATGCGCTGGACATCCCCATGGAGTTCATCAGTGTGCGTGCGACGTCGACCGACAAGACACCCAACAGCGAGGCCACGGGTGGCTCCAGCACGTCCGAGTCGGTTGTGAACTCCATCTTGTGAGTCATTCAAACTGCTTTGCGCCTCATCCATCCCGTATAGAGAACAGCTTATAGCTGACTGTGGTCACTCTTGCGGTGTGTTTTAGAGCGTGCTGCGAGGAGCTCAAGTCGCTCATGAAGCCCATCAACGACGCGAACCCGCACGAGCCCTGGGCAAAGCGCGTGGAGCTCGCGAACACTGCGGGCATCCGGCTGTTCGCAGTCGCACAACCATTTCTCACGCTCGCCGAGTCAGACATTTTTGACTACTTTGTCTACGCCGCGGCGTGCTCCGAGGTCGAAGTGGACATCCTCACGGGCGAGATCAATGTGCTGCGTTCGGAGCTCGTGTACGACTGCGGTATTAGCCTGAACCCAGCGGTAGACATTGGGCAGATCGAGGGTGCGTTCGTCATGGGCATGGGGCTCTTTCTCCAAGAAGATGTGGCGTACTCGACGGACGGGAAAGGCGAGCTGCTGACCCAGGGCACGTGGGAGTACAAGGTGCCGTGCTCCAAGGACATCCCCGAGAAGCTCAAGGTCACGCTACTCGAGAACGCGTTCACCAAGCACGGCGTGCTCAACTCCAAGGCCACGGGCGAGCCGCCCTACGCGCTCGCTATGAGCGTGCTCTTCGCTGTGAAGAATGCGATCCAGGAGAGCCGCGTGGAGCGTCAGCAGGACAGTTTTTTCCAGCTCCACGTGCCCGCGAGTGTGGCGCGGCGCCAGGAGGCCGCGCTTGTCCAGCATGATGACTACACGCTCTAGACAAAGGGAGCAGGGTGCTGATAGAAAGGGATGATGTACTGTGTTGTGTGTGGGATTGACTTTGTATGAGAGACAGAAAGAGAAGTTAGTGGCGGCTACTGCGTGAAGGCTTGCGAGAATGCGTGGGCGATGCGGTGGCGAAGCTGTGGTGGTGGCATTATGAGTGAAATGAATACAAAATCACGCTTTCCTGAGAGAGAAAGGAAGAGAGAGAGAGAGAGAGAGATGGATGACTCACGCACCTTCTTGTTGACGCCATAGACGACTGCGTTCATCGCTCCCTGGGTACAAAGCATACCCAAAGTAGTCACACGATATGCGGAGCAGAGCTATTGTTTGATGAGCCTTACACGTGAGAGAGTTGTACCTGGAGCGGCGTGAAGATGCACATGAGGTAGAGCAGCGCGGGGCTCAGCGAATGCTCGGGAATGATAGCCTCATGATACCGAAAGAACCAAAGCCCGAGTCACTTAAGCCAGCGTGCAAGTCCGAATGCAAGTCCCAGGCCAAATGATACACTTCTCACCTGATAGAGAAGCCCCACAAAGCCCCAGACGAGTGTGAAAAAGAATGCGCAGCTGTACCCGACCATGCGCGCGCTGATCAGCGACTCTACTCTGCTCGAGATCGCGTCACTTTGCTGTAATCACCACCACAGGCAGCCACAGTTTAGCATCTGCAGTGAGCCATCAGGCTCACAGTCAAGACAAGCAGGACCGTACCAGTTTGTAGAGCAGCGAGAGGTACGTCGAGAGGTTGTGCAGCAGTACGAGCAGCAGCGGACCATAGAAGACGCTCACTTGGAAGTATACACCGCTGTTCGCCCACTCAAAGTCGCTCCACGTGCGCAGCCAGCACCAGGGCAGACCGCTCTCGCCGACCAAGTCGTAACCCAGCAGTTGCTGCAGCCCCAGGTGCAGCACAGTGAGCAGCGGAACCCCCCAGGCGATGAGGTGGTAGTGCCCCTCGTAGAGCTCGGGCACCTTCATATTCCTCCCGAGGATCTGGAACAGGTGGAACGCAAAGCATGCAGTCCATAGAAACGACGCGAGCATAAAGAAGAGCAGCAAGTACGCCTGCGCGTAGCATACAGGCGGCGTGGACGGTGCTTCGCTGTCCAAGAGAGTAGCATCATCGCTACTGCCTGGCATATTGGACGGTAGCGCGAACACAAGCAGCCACGCACAGGCGGCTCCCGCATCGGCCAGATGCAGACAGAAGAGCAGGCGTCGTCCACAGCGCCTCGACTCCTGGAAGCCCAGGAAATACAGCAGCATGGCGACTGCTGCCACGAGCGACGCACTACTAGAGACACCGAGGAGCGTGCGCGCCGTCACGAGCTCAGTCGCCGCCTGGTTCTGCAGCACCCTCTCCATCTCCTTCAGCTGTGCGTCGTCGTCGTCCACGGTCATAATACGATAATAATCTTCAACTGAGCTCTTCACATGTGTGTGCAAAGAGATATGGCGTCTGGCCCTCTTCTACCAAAGCGTCACGTGGCGACTCTTCACGAAAGATATGTCGTTGAAGTTGCACGGCAGGTCTCACATGACATGGAACAAAATGACTGGACGAGAGCGCATGTAAGATTTTCACAATTCTCATGAGGTGTTTCACTATCAGAACGATTGACGGATTAGTCGGCCGTGATGGAGATCGAGCCGTCCTTCTTCTTCTTGCCGCACAGACCGAAGAACTTAAGACAGGGCAGGTCGTAGAAGTACTTCTCCTCCGAGTCGCTCAGGGTCGCGTAGGCCTCCTTGAGTTTCTCGTACTTGTACGGCTCAGTCTCATTGTTGAAGCGTTTGACGAGCGTGTTGTAGGCCGCGTCGATCTCCTCGCGTGACGCCGACTTGACGAGCCCGAGCTTCGCGTACAGGTCCTTGCCGCGCCACATAGCCGTCTCGTAGACCTCGAGCTGGGACTTGAGCGCCTCGAGGATGCGCGACTCACACCCTGACCAGTCGAACATGTGTGTGGCGCAGAACTGTTTGGCGAGCACCTCGACGTAGTGCACGCATTTCTGGCCGCCACCGTGCGGGTGCTGCTGCTCGCAGATCCAGTCGCTCTCGGGCCGCACGTACTGTAGCGAGTGTTGCACGCCGCCGTAGGTCGCCTGCATAGAGAACAAGATCTTGCGCGGCCTGATGCGCGTGCAGGTCACGCGCGTGCTGTTACAAACCGTCTCGAGCAACGTCACGTTGAGCGGCTCAGCCTGGAACAGATCGTGCTTCTCAAGGAACGCGTACACGATGTCAACGGGTTCTTGGCCCTCGAGGATCTCGAGGTCACCGAACTTCTTCTCCTGGGTCTCCCACACCGGGATCTTGACCAGCATAGGTTCAGCTCGCGTGCAGTTGGGCCGTTTTCGCGGCTCGGTGCACACCTCGTGCAGCAGCAGCTTGCGCTGGCGCAACGTCAGGTTTCGCATCTGGCCGTACTCGTAGATCACGTCGGTGGGCTCTTCGCCGTCCATAAAGTCGAGTCTTTCACGAGCCCCGCCGCTACTCTCTGGTAGAGTGTACACTGTCTGGTAAATCAGCCCCTTGGAGCGCGTGCACTTGATGCCGCTCGCATCGCAGACCGCTCGCCAGATGTTTATCTTCTCGGTAGTGCCGAGTCCGTGCTTGTTGCCAAAGCGCGCGATTGCATCGGCCGGTTCCTCGTTCACGAGCACCTCGAGCATCCCCAGGCGCGTGCCGTTGGGTGCAGACACCGGGGCTGCGAACGCCACAGGTGCGTACCGGTTGCACACGAGCGCGATCTCTTCTCGAGCTCCAAGTTTGTAACCTTTGACAGCTTCTCCTAAACCAGCCGATGGTAACGTTGACTTCGCACAGAGCGTCTCCAGTAATGCGAGCTGGTCGCCGTCAGACAGGTCGTGCTGCTTTGCAAACTCATGGACAACATCCGCGGGCTCCTGACCTTCGAAGACGCGGATCATGCCCAGCAACGCGTTGTCTTTCCTCGCGTCGCTCACGGGCATCTCTTTGAGCAGCGCCTGGCTGCGCGTGCATGTGATGCTATCGCGTCCGCAGAGCGTCTGGAAGAGCGAGACGCGCAGGTCGTGGGTGATGTTTGCCTCCTTGACGAAGTGGAACACGGCGTCCGCGAGCTCCTCGTCCTCGAGGATCGTGAGAATACCAGCGCTTGTGCCGTTGTTGTCGACGTGAATGGGCGATGCGAACACGAGCGCGGCCCGGCGGTTGCACTCGACATACTTGTCGGCACATACTTGCTGAAGTAGCTCTTGGCGGAATTCGCGACTGAGGCCACGCTGCACGCCAAACGCGTGGACGACGTCCGCTGGCTCTTCATCCATGGAAATCACGAGTCGCCCCAGGTTCTGCTGTTGGCTACCACTGACCTGATCTGTACTAGCTGCGTTTAGGATCGGCCGTGCGTACACGAATGGCGTCGTACGGGTACAAGGGACGCGCTTTGAACCGCAGAAGGCCGCCACAAGCTGGTGCAGAGCGCCCTTGGGCAACTCATGGTCGATCACGAACCGGTAGATCTGGTCCACGGGCTCTTCATCGTCAAAGATCTCGAGCACGCCCAGTACGTTCTCAACTTGCTCATCCTGGTGGATACGTTGCGTGGCCATCAGCGCACGGTTGCGCGTGCAACGCACCTCGGGGCGGCGACACACGACGTCCAAGATCTGCACGCGCTGCTCACGTCCGACTTCCTCGTGCCTTAACGAGAACGCCATGAGCGCGTCGATGGGTTCCTGGCCCTCGAGGATCTCGAGCGTCCCCAGCTGACCACCCTGGGCATCAGTGATCGCCGTAGCAAAGACGACCGGCACGTCGCGTCGGCAGCGCACATGCTGCTGCTGACAGAGCTGTGGGAGGACCGCATCGCGCCACGTACGGTCCTGGCGGAATTGCAGGCGGAACGCCTCGAGTGTGTCCACGGGCTCTTGGTCGGCGAAGAGCTGCAGCACTTTGAGCTCCTGGTGTGACGACGGGTGCACGATCGGCACCTGCGTCTGCAGGATCACGCGTGCTACATGATGACCGTGGCCATGGCCAGCAGCTGAAGAAGCTGACGGTACTAGAGCCGAGGCGAGTGTAGAGAAGACGAGGAGAAGGAGCAGTAGGCGAAGCGCTGTTGTTGGCTCCATTCGGTGCGTCATGTGCGACTCGCGCGGATGGGATTCGTGGCGCGTGAAAGGCGAAGCGACACTTCAAGCTCGCTGCTTTTTTTTGCGGGTTTGTCGGAAGATATTGACATCTATTTTCACATGTTATCATGTAACACAGGCAAATTCGTCGTAAAGATGTCGTTTTTTTGATCGATTTTAGATATTTATCAATGTAACATAGCAAGCATATGACAGGAAATCCGAAGTCAAACAGCGCACCTCTTTATTTTGGTAGCCTTTTCGAGCAGGAATGTGTGTAAAAGAGGGAGTGCGGTGTCGACTTAAGCTCACCCTTTGGCCCTCGCTTCAACGAACACGCCAGACAAACAAACTGGTTTGTCTTTGACCCGCAAATGAGCTGATTTGTGCATGCTGTCAAAGCAAAGCTGAGTTGAGTTTTGATTGCCGTCCGTTTCAAAACAAGGACTCAGGAAGCTTAAATCGACAACCTCAAAGAAAGATTAGAGCTGTGGATTTTCAGATACAGTAATGAACAGATCATGGACTCACTTCGAAGCACGGGCCTCTTCTTTTAGTAGTCTCTTCTGAAACCATCTGAGAAATGGCTGTTGGCTTCAACCATGACATCTCCATATGCCTGACATCTCCAAGAACTCACGCAGGCACTTCATTGCTGTAGCTTCTTGATAAGCTGTTTCTAAAGGAGCATCTAGCCTCCGTACTGCCCTCGAGGCCTTCGTGCTCCTTCTTGGAATTTGCACTGGGATCCACTCTCAAAGCCAACACGTACACAGCAACAAGATCTTGCTTTTGGCGCCTTCTCGCATGAGTCGCCGCTTCAGCTTCGTGTTTCACGATGCTGGTACACCTTCAATTCTTCTCATGATTGTTGAATAAATAGTTTTGACTGTGACTTTGGTTCATTATTGGGCAATGGAGGGTCATGACGAGAAAAACCGGAAATAATCTGAGCTAAAATTGAGCCATAAACATGGACACTTTGATTGGACAAAATAAGACCAGGATTACAAAAGATACAATTGGCAGAAAATTGTGCTGGTGGCGGGTTTGTAAAGAAGTGAGAAATGATTTCTCACTCGACCCTCTTTTCTGCTGGGTACGCAGCTTTCGCTCACGGCGAAGGAGTTGATGTCGCCACCTCGTCCGAGCAGAGCGGGACACGTCCAACGCACGAGGACACCAAAACAACCAAAATGAGGATCTGGGGATATTTAGAATTTGAAAACAAAGCGATAATTCAAGTTCTGGGAATAAAGTTTCACAAGCGATCTGCTCCAACACCAAACGCGATCAAAACCGCGTTCTCCTTTGTAAAAATGTTGACCATACAAGCAGATTCGAGAGGGGCTGTGGTATTTCAGCCGACTAGAAAGCGAAAAAGTGATGAAAAGATGTTTTCACCAATCAGAAAGAAGCGAACTGGTGCGTTTCTTACAGAGGCCGCTGAGTAAACTGTGTGCGAAAAACTCGGTGGTCTGCGATTTTTAGACCCAGGAAGGCGGCAAAGTCGACAGCTTCCAGCTTGGTACCGTAGATTTTGGTTTGGCACCCAGAATGATTCGTGGATGCTCAAAGGGGGTCAAACAGCGAGCGAGTGAGGTTCAAAGCCTATCTGCATGGCATACTCCAAATTACTGCTCAGGACGTGAGTGTTAAACAACCCAGACCTCAACGAAGCTTGAGCTGTTCAAAAGCGCTGTGCAATGTCGTGATGTGGATGACCAGAGTCACGATTCGAGCGGACGATGCTGGAAGCGACCAAAACGAGACACCGACACGGTTTTTGAATCAGAAGTGTTGACGTAAGCCAAAAAAGGGGTGATGAGTGTAGTTTGCAAAAGTAGGGTTCTTCATGAATAATAAAGCAACGTGGACCCTTTCCGATTGTCTTCCTCTTTAGGTGAGTTTAGGTGAGGCTGACTCCGCTGGCATTGCTAAATCGAATTGTCATGCAGAAAAGTGCCCTAGAATGCTGAAATAAGTGAGTGAGGATATGAAAAGCAGAAAGGCTGGCGTTTCTGTGACGTCGTCGCTCTGAATCCCTCTGTTTGAACTGATTTTCGATCGCTGATTTGATCTGCTGATCCAAAAAATCAGAGTCAGCCGTTATGCAACTTTACTCGAATCGTCGACTTTACGACATCTCGTCAAAGAGCCAAGACTGGTACTCCAATGCAAGATACTGCAATGCATCTGCCTTTGGATTTGCTGCACCAAAAAAATATCTTCTCTGCTTCACGTGTGTGGTACACGGTCAAATCAGCAGAGCAACTTAAGATTGGGACCGCGTCGTGGGCGGGATTCCATTGAGATCCCTCTAGAGGCTGTCTGTTGCAACTTCACATCCAGATAAGCCGAAGCATCAAAATTTTGGCATTTTGGACATGTATGCGAGAAGTTGTGAAGATGAGCTCTCCGAAATGTGGTCAGCGCAGCAGCAGAATCCAGCAGCAGGAAGGATTCACATTCTGATGTTGGGTCCGTCGTCTGCTGTCGACTTTAGGTGCAGCCATGTATTTGTGCAAGCAGTGCAACGAAAAGGGTTGCGTCGTCGCTTTAGTCGGGTGTCGCTTTTCTTCTGATTCACGCGAAAATCATCTTCACGAACCTGATTTCTCTGCTTTTCTCGTCTCTTCTCTCCCCGTTTTTTCAGCCGTGAGAAATGATGATGAGAGGGGTCCTCTTTTTTCTGTGAGTTGACACAGCACAAAGTCGACACTTTCCACAAAACGCCAAAAGCTCCAATCCGATACATTGGCCGTTGCAGAACTCAGCTTCTGAGTTTATTAAGTCGACAATTGACTCCTCAGCCACAAAAACGGAAATCCCACAATCAGATCCCACCAGCTGAATCCACCTGCAGAATCCGACAGCATCCATCCATCCGTGGGACGCTGATATATTTGCTCTCCTTTGTACCATACGACAGACTCTCTTTGATTGTCTGTCGACTTTGCGGTGCGGATCAAGCAAGTCGCCTTCTCAGCACCACGTGGTGCGTGTGTTCACACAACTCTAGCGCTCATTTCAGATTTCGCCGCCCACAGCTCAAGCCTCTATCCAGTCTACAACACCACAGCACCAGCCTCTCTCTTTCTCTCGCTTACGAAGATGATCCTTGAAGACTACGAAGCGCTCAAGTGCCGGTACCCGAGCAAGAAGTGCTGGAACCAGCGTGCTGTGAAGCGCAACGGTGAGCGCCACAACCTGTGCGAGATGCATCGGCAGAAAGCCAACAACAACCAGCGCCGCCTCGACAAGAAGCGTAAGGCCGGCCACCTTGTGAAGGGACCCGAGAACAGTGACTCGCCCAACGAGATCGACTACCCACAGCACATGCCGTCCCACCACCCGCACCAGGAACACTACGAGCACCAGGAACACTACGAGCACCAGGCGGAGAAGCGCATGCGCGTGCGCCTCACGGACATGTACGTGGCCGCGCAGTCGCTCAGCCCGCACCACCACCAGCCGCACCCACACACACACCAACATCACATGCAGCACATGCCGACGCACCACCACCACCACAGCAGCAACATCACGCGCGATCACGAGCTGGCGTCGCTGCTGCCGAATGTCGCGGCGTCGCGCCACTCACCACCGCGTCCTCAGCAGCAGATACTGCACCTGCCACCGCTCACGTCGCACATCAAGAAGGGCTTCATCAAGACCGAGCACACCTCGCCCACACTCGCCAAGGTCTCGACAGCTGCTGCGACGATGAAACCGACGATCCTGCTGCCGCCGATCACGTCTGTGCCGCGCTGTAGCCAGCCGTACCCACTGGCGACGGGTGGCAGCGGCGTCTCGTCCGCTAACGGCAGTCCGCACGACGCGAGCTGGAACTTCCGCCGCTACGGCAAGGAGGAGCAGATCAACTCGGCATAGAAGAGCATGACATGATGCATTCATTAGTAAGTTAGTTAGGTAATGTATTGATTGCGGAGATGTGAGCTCTCCTGGTAGTTTAAGGTTTCTTTAGAAACATGAAGAAGTTTTGGCGGTCACGAATAAATAGGGACCTTTCTCTTACATGAGCGTTGGTGGCTGATGTCGAAGAGTTTGCTTTCGATCACGTTTGTCTCCAACGAATAGCTCTTTGCTACGCGAGGAGCTTAGCCAGTCTTGCTCGCTGAGGTCGAAATGGAGGGAGCAGAGCTGACCTGGATTCTGATTTAAAAAGCTCGACTCGTGAGATCAGCGCTTGCTGACTTTGAGTGCACCAAGTCAAGCTTGCTAAGCGCACCCAGACGATCTCGAGGTTCTCGGTGACTTCGAAGTGCACGAGTCGCGTCGCTCCGACCCGGAGCGATTGGTTGCCTTGCCTGTCTTTTTTTCTTACCTGTCGGTGGGTGCTCAGATGCTGGGAGGTCTGGCACCAACAAGAGTTAGTTAGAGAAGAGAAGATGTCGAGGGTTGAGGGAATCGAAGACAACTCAGAAATCGAGCATCTCATGAATGATCTGCTCTTCTTACACGTGCTTACTGCATGTGCGCTTGTCTGCTGACGCTGCAAGAGAAGTCCAAGAACACGCGGCTGATCTTGGACTTGGAGGGCGAGTGCTCGGAGCTGCTGTCCGCGTTGGATCATGACCAGTGGCACCGAAGCCGTGCTGTTCTTCATGTAATTTACAGCAAACAGCAAGCAGAAGTTGCTGCTCAAGTCGTTTCAGCCGTTTCAGTGCGAGTTTCGCTGCTGGTGCGACCGCCGTCGCCGCCTCATTGAAATTGTCGCCGAAGCCGGCGGACAAGCACTCGTTCGTATCCAGCAGCATTTACTAACGGGTCGTGCAATCGTGACTCTTCCTTCTTCTCTTCCTCCTTCTCTTCCTCCTTCCACTTGAGCCCAGAAATCCGCCAAAAGATCCACCCACCATCCAAATCAAGTTGCGGCAATCGTCACTTGCAGTCAACAGCTGGATGACCCCCTCCCCGCGCTCAGCGCGACTATATCCATTAGCTTTGCTTTGTCGACTCGTCTTGCTGGTTGGGAGTTTGCTTTGCTCCCAGCCACACAAAGCAAACCAACGCGTCACTTAGAGTCAAAACAGACCTGAGGGGATGGTGCTGGTTTTCTACTTTCGTCACCATTGACTGGATGATACAAACTATCCCTTTGTCGAGCCACGAAGATCAAGATTGCTCGCTCGCTGCTTCAAGCAAGTGAGCCCGCGAACAGGTGAGCCTGCCTCCACAACAAGACAAGAGAAATCTCGTTAAGCCTCGTGAGGCATGGCGAAAATAGTTTGTAGCGCCATTTTGACAGACAGGCAAATATAAATCGCACACAGAATCAGCACCATCATCGCGCGCATTCCCGCTTTCTGAGCGCTGTTTGAGCGGGGCAGGCAATGGCGCAGTCCTCACACTCGAACTGGTCGGATCAAGCCATCGCGGCCGCAAACTGGTTGATCAAGCGGGCATCTGTTATGTCTCGCTGGACGGAATTCAAGTGGAGAAATTTTTGCAAAGTGTGATTTGTGAAGGAGCGCGTATTTTTGCGCACACATGTCGTGGGCAAGTGCAAGCAAGCAAGACTTGCTGTTGTTTACTAATTGCGCGCAAGGTTTGTTTTCGCTTGTTTGGTTGCTTTGGTTTGTCCACCTTTGGCTAAGGGTTCCTTTGTCTTTTCGAAGTTTTCCGTCATGCGCCTTGTGTTTTGTGTGGTTTGTGTGGTTTGGAAGCAGAGAGTAGGATATCACGGCGTGCAGAGCCGGGCCGCAGAGATTGACAATTTTGTGGGCTGCGCGCAGCCTTTGGCTTGTAAGGGACCGGTGGCTCACTTGACTTGTTTGCTTTGCGTCGCCGCCGGTGGATACACAAATCCCGACAAGCGTCAGCAACTTGCTCACAACTGAATTTGCGCGCAACCCGTCACCCACCGCCACAAGCAAACAATGTCGACACCTGCTGCCTCGCCCGTTCCTGAGCCAGTGGCTGCTATTGCCACCACTGAAGCCGCTGCACCAGCTGATGCGGACGCGAGCAACACGTGCCGGTACCCAAGCAAGAAGTGCTGGAACGTGCGCGCGCTCAAGCGCAACGGCGAGATGCACAACCTGTGTGACGAGCACCGCCAGAAGGCCAACAAGAACCAGCGCCGCCTCGAGCAGAAGCGTAAGACGAGCAAGAAGGTTGTGGCCACCAAGCGCACGCGCAAGTCGCGCGCGCTCAAGAACAAGGCCGCTTATGCTGCTGGACAAGCCAGCAAGCAGCTGACCAAGCGCCAACAGCAGCAGCAGCAGCAGTCAACTCTGGTTGCTCCGACCACCGCCGCCGCCACGGAGCTCGTCGCGGCCGCCCACAGCCTCCAGTCTCAACAGCAGCAGACGATGCCCGTGCGCCTCAACTCGTCACTCCCCGCGGGCTTCTTCACGGACCTCATGATGTCCGAGACACTGTACACCAAGCAGCAGATGGAGCTGAGTCTGCTGCCGCCGCGCGTGCCGAGCGTCACCGACTTCCTCGACGGCGATCTCGACTCGCTCACGGACTGCCTCATCGACTACTCGATGACCCCGCTGTTCGCGAATAATTTGAGCAGCAACAGCATTGGCTGCGGCATGACCCTGCTGGGCAACTGCAGCTCGTCGCCCATCGACGTGTGCGACGGCCTGGACGCCGTGGCGGCCGTGAACGACTTCTGGTGGCACCCGGTCGTGGTTGTGGACCCGTTGCTGGATACGAGCGCACTCATCGTGAGCGACGAGATCTTCGCGTTCAGTCAGCACTAAGTGAGCCAGCGTAGTTCTTGGTTTTTGTCCAGCAACGTCCGTAGTATCAAAGTATTTAAAATCCAGCCAAGCCCAGTGTTCCAATAGAAGCATCAATCGCAACACATCCAACCATGCAATCTTTCCTTGTTTTGTGTGTTTGTTGCGAAAGTCTTGCGCTTGCATTCTACTTTGCTTTGCGTTACGCAAGTCTTTGCGCTTGCCCGCACATGTGTTCGTGACGAGGTCGACATGCGGGCATGCGCCTGTGGTACATCATGTGTGCGCTGCTGCACTTGCCTAGAGCGCAGTGAGTCAGTTAGTCGGTGGCCAGGGAGCAACTGAAATGTACCTACGGCTGGCTGGCGCGAAGGTCCTGCAAGAAAGCATCCCGTCTGGTTTTGAACCCATGAGATCAACCATGTTTTGGTGATTACCCTACCACGTTTTGCAAAAGACGTCTTTCACTCAAGATCTCAAACTCACTGCTTAAGAATAGACAGACTTGAACTATTGATCCGACAACCTGACAAGCTTTCCGCTTTTGTGATTGTCACAAAACACATCCTTGTTCTGTCACCGAAAACGAAAAATGCACCGCGTTTTGATATGATAAAGTGTGAGTCCACTTGAGTTTACACAAAGCTGAAAGCTTTCATCTAAGCTTGAGATGAAGATGTATCATTCAACATTTCTTAGCTCAACATACGTTTATCGAAACCGAACGCTGATATATTCTATGATAATAGTTGTTCCCTAAAAAGGCATTCATTTAAAAACTTGCGCAGAAGCCCGACAAGCGCGTGCATTCCTGTCAAAGTCTCCTTTTGAATGAGTTACACAGTGGTGACAGGGATTATAAGACCATCCGACTTTTTCGTACTGTGAACGGAAATTTTCATCAAATTGGCTGGAATTCGGACACGCTGCTCCATTTTACGCGTTCAGCTTGTAATGAAAGCGTTTTATGCAAGTACCAGCGGTTGTTAATACGGTGTCTTGCTCCCTATGAGCTCTAGAACAGCGATGCATTGCTTGCTCATCGAACGGACAAGTCGTTCGGTGTACCCAGGCTTGGAGAATGGTCTGCACATTACATTCACTGCTAAAAGATCGCTCGAAGGCGCGTGCTTTTGGCTCACGGACTTTGCTGCTCTTTAGATCAAACATGCCAAAAGTGCCAAATTTGAGGAGTTTATGAGTCCATTTTAAACAAAAGTATCATTAACCTGTTTTTGGGGTTTTCGTAAAACGCGTTTAAAGTTTAAAGTGCGTGTCAAGCTCACGTTTTGCGTTCGCGAGAAAAAGCCCAAAGAAAAAACGATCACCACCAGACAGCGCGTTTCAATGGAAGACCAAGCACGAGAAATCAAGCGGGCGCGGCGCGAGCGAGTGAGCAAGGTCGTGAGCAAAAAGCGCTCTCGCGAGGCAAGTGCGGACGAAGAGCAAAAGGAGACCGCTGACTGAGAGACCCGAATGCTCTGCCGTGTGTGTGGCACGAGGAGAGTTAATGATAATTTGGATTAATTACAAACATTTTTGTGACACCTTCGAGTGCGACAAAATGTTCACAAATTATGATCAATCGTCTTTGAGCTAACTTTTCGTTGTGTTCTAAACCGAATCTGAGGCGTCCAATAGGCTCATTGGAAAGAGCAGTGTTTCTTCTTTCAGAATCAATAAAAACGAAAATTTGGGGTTTTCAAAAATGCTCCGAGGCAAAAAAAAATTAATGGCTCGTATCTCGTCTGATAGTTCGAGCCTTCACGCGCAAAGTGGCTCAATCGAAAGAGGAGATCATGCTCCTTCACGTGGTGTGCGCGGTTGAATAACCTCAAAAAGGCCGTAATGATATTTTTGTTTACAATGGACTCATATATCCTCCTTATATTACTACCTCCTCAGGATGGATGCTACAACATCTAGATGAATACTTTTAGCCAGCATTTCCCCCCGACAGTGCTTACATTGTTCGCTCGGTGGATGCCCACAGCGAGCAGGTCTTTCGCTGCCGGACGGGCGTGTGCAAGTACCAAGTATGAAGTTTGGCCGATTTGATGGCGTATAGTTGAGAGCGCCCCCTGCGTGATAGTGGTGGATATCCACAACGCTGCTGCACATACGGCCGGCTGATCAGCTACAATTTTTGCAGCAGGGTCATTCGCATTCGCTATTTCGTGCGACTGGCAATTCCCTCCTGCGTTGGTGTACCCGATATCGCCTGTGTTGTTGTCCAATATGTGACAGTGCGCTCAAGCAGAAACTCTTGTGATGGTGTGTGCGTTTGTGCTGTTGACATGAATCAAACAGCTAGACAGGCAAGGGAGACGAACGGCTAATGCAGAAAGAAATCCCATTTAAGGATGAGCAGATTCATTCTATCGGGAGAACGGTCCACTTCGACGAACGATTCAGTTGACGGGAGCGAGAAGAATCCGCAACGCAGTACACGACGCCCGATGTGCCTCTTCTTCATGCGCAAGCAGGTTCCAGAGTATAGGACGATGATACTAGCGATTGGTCGAGCCATTTTGCTGGACTTGCCCGGTCATTTTGCTACTGTAGTGATGATGAAGACTGGGCATCGAAAGCTTTGGCGGCGATTGCGATCGGCCTGTCTGCTTTTGCTCCCATCGTCCATTTTGAGTGAAGGTCGTGGTCCTTGTGGTCTGCTGGGAGAGTCTATGGCTATGGCTACATTTCTCGGGTACGTAGACTAATCGTAGAGTTTGCACTTCACATAATAGACGCTATATGAAAGCACTTTGCCTTTAAATGTACTGATTGAAGAATATCACACTACATCTAGCAAACATTTCCAAATGCGCGCTCTGTGCAACATTCACATGCAAGGGGTGTCGGGGTGCTCCAGTGGTTAACGCACTTGTGCAATTCCACAAATTCACCGTTCTCGTTGAGGGTTCGAGCCCAGCAGGGTCACTTTTCCCACTGGGAGACTCGGGGACGCTTCGCACCTAAGCGAATCAGCA
>JAADWP010000405.1:0-23863 GCA_023336215.1 Globisporangium iwayamae
CATGGCGGAGGTGGATGCGGAGGCGATTGTCGATCAGATGCCACTGGGCTCGAGGGTCTGGTGGTCCTTCCTGCTGGTGTTTGCGGAGGTTCCGGTTCTGCCATAGGAGCGAGAAGACAATGCTGCGGGTGATGTTCCACGCCAAGAGGACGCCGCGGTTGTGTTGCTGCCATCTATGCTTGAGCGGGAGGTCGAGTCCGAAGACTGTCTGGTTCCACGTGATTGGTCGGTCGAGTACGGGTCGCCATTGCTGGAGGACGGGTCGCCAAAGTCTGATGCTGTATTGGCATTGCCAGAAGAGGTGGTGATAGCTTTCAATGTCGCTGAAGCCATGTACACAGTACCGTAGATCTTGGTCGCCTTGGCGCCAGAAGAAGTAGTGAACTGGAAGAGTGCGCCACCATACTCGTATAGTTACATCTAGTGTTCGCGGGGTGATGAACTTGCGTCGTGGGATCGCTTTGATCCCGCGTTTAACTTAAACTGGTCTTGTCTATGCACTCACTCGCTGAGCCGGTTAAATTGCGACCTGTTGCAGGGTTGCTGCTTTGCGTCTTTACGACTGTAGCGTGTCACTCTCGCGTTTTTGTCCGAAAGGGGTCAGCTCCTTCATTCGTATCCGCTCACGTAGCGAAGCAGCATTGGCGAGTCAGCGAGTGGAGGAGCTCCTCGCCTTGTGAGTCTGAATCCTTGCTCATGTCTGAAGGTGAGTAAGGTGGCGACAGTTACGCAGGCGACGAAGAAGAAGAACGCCAACAGATTTACTTTGGTTCGTGCTCACCGTTCAGCACACGCAGGGCCACCTGAATACTCGACTCCCACCATTTCGCTTTTAGGGTTCTCTTCTTAAGATGATTCACATTGATTCGTGCGGACGCATGAAAGTCACAACACTTGCGAGGTGTCATTTTGCAATCGCTTGCTACATTAACACTACAACGCTCGCTCACACATTTCTCCACAAGACTCGTAATGTAGTGCCAGAGCATGTTCGAGAACCTTTGAGCTTTGAAAACATTCTCGAGGCCGAATGTTTGAGACGCTCGACTGTCCTGCCATATCAGTGGCCATCTGACATCAACACAAAGGTCCACACAAGCAGCTCACATTCACTTAATTTTAGTATTACATAGTCTCAAAACAACAAAATTAGGATTATAGGATTTCAGTACTGCATATTAGGAACAAGACAAAAACGAATGGTTCTCAAGTACTCACGTAGGAGCACAAGAAGGAAACAGCAAGAGAGAAGAAGAGTAGTGCTTCAGGGTCTTAACGGATCAATCTCGCTTTCCAACTTACCAACCAACGCACGCTTCAGTTCCCCACCTGCGCTCCCGCAAGTGCACCACGACACGCGCTCATAATCAGCTACTTGCTCTCGAGGAACACCTCACGGACGACCTCGAACGGAAACGACTCGCGCTCGAAGTGCGCCACTATTTCCTCCGGTGTGAAGTTCAGCGTAACGTGCGAACCCTTCGCATTCGACTACTACTGCTGTTATCACGTTTGTGAACAGGTCGGACGAGTACTTGACCATGCACTTGAGCATCCCCAGCGCCACTTCGCTGTTCGCGAGCGCGTTCGAGCTGGTTGCCGCGCGGTCGAAGAGCGACTTGAGCTGCTTCACAACGACAGAGTTGCTTGCTCTCTCTCCCTCTCTTGCACACACAAAGCTGAGAGCATACGAGGCTATGGGCGCTGACTGAGTTGCCAACAAGATGGCCCAAGCTGAGACTCAGTATGGGCTTTCAAAGAAATCTTTACAACAAGCTAGTGTGGTCTGGGGTTGCTATGGTACATGTCCCCAAATAATGTGGAGCCCCGTACCTGCTGAGCAAGTATTGCGCTTGCGGATACTCCGATCGAGATCAGCTGGAGACTGCAGTTGCCGATACGAGAACTAAGGTCAGAGTCGCAGTTGCAGTTGCACCCAGCGCACCCAGGTCAAGGTGCTTTGCGTATTGCACTTTTGTATAGTTTGACCAAGTGATGAAGTGTACTCACGTCTGAGTAAGGCAGCGCGTGGAGGCAGCTTTGTGACAGCACAGTGAACAGGATAGAGAGTTCAGCAACTCGCAGACAAACTTCGGTAACCTTTTGGTAATTCGCTTTCCAGCTGTCCTTCTACAGCTCAAGTCAGCAAATGAAGAGTACCTGCTGAGACCGTGAAGAAGACACAAGAAGCGAAAGGCGTCCCACGCCAGTTCTGGCTGGCGTGATCGGGTTGGGTTCCAATTCGCGGAAATCAGCTTTACAGTACGTTTGAGCGAGACAACGCCTCTTCCTCAGTCCTTCGGTCGTAAGCAATGCGAACAGTGCGCAAGTGAGCGTACTTTCTGTCTGTTGCGGTATAGTACATCGCGCCACCGTCGATTGCATGAGGAGAGCTACTTTACATACTGTACTTACGGAAGCCGAGGACCCAAATAGTAGGCAGAGAAAATGGCGGCTTTGTTGATTCTCTGTTTGGCACGTTCGCGGCACGCTCTTTGGCTCCTGTTCGGTACAATCCATGCGCAGGCTCTCGACTGTACTTATTTAGCGAGCCTGAGCCGAAATTTCGCTTTTTATGAAGCTGCTTTTGAACTGCACGAGTATGGCTGGGGACATGCATGCCAAGTGGATGGCTGCTTTTCGAAGTATGCATCTGTAAGAAAAAATATGCTGACAGCAGTATGATACATTTTCAGTGTAGCACGATCTATAATTCTGTTCTGACCACACTGCTTAAGGACGGATGACTGCTTCGGCGCTCAGAAAGGGCTCCTTGCAAACCTCACTGTACATTATTAAGGTGTTGCGTACTTATAGTACAGCAATAGCCTTCGTTCTGATGACAGCGAGTGCGGAGAGAATTCGATGTCCAGGTGATGATTTTCTTCGTCAGCCCTACATCTGTGATATTGAATCGAACCATACAGTACGGTTGCAGCCAAAGTTGTGATTCCCACACCGTCCCACGGTCACCTTACTGAGTTGACCGGCCTCCTTAGTTGCGGTGATCGTGGCGATCGTCAACCACACAACCGCACTGACTGGCTGATCGGCTGACTGACTGTCCAGAGAGATTTGGTAAGGCACATACTGTACTTACGGTGTACTTGATGTCAGCAGCGACATGTCCCGTTTGCGTTCGATAAAATGTATCCATGTTCTGCCTGCGCTCACAGTGACTTTTGGTAAGGCAAGCGCTGGTTTCATGCCCAGGATTCAACTCTCTTTGCACTGCATGTATACCTGGTACTGCATGTATAGACCCAGCACGTCAGACTTCGCCGCTGTGATTAAACACAACCTTTGTGTAACTAAGTACACGAATCGCCCAAAGACTGCTAAGGTTGACCAAAACGAGCGCGAGTACATGTTGATAGTGGTGATCTGAGCAGACACAGCAATATCGCGATCTGCGAGTAATTGGTCCGCTCTGGAGAGGACCTTACTTGCTTGAGAAACAGGCCCACACACAGCGCAAGCAGTTCGCGCACAGTTCTCTATTATTTTCCAACAATATCATGTACTTCGCATTGACCACTGCCGGTGCTCTTCGGCTGAGTGCTAGGTTTCCTGTTACGTACACCCCGGCTGTTCTGAAATGCGTTGCAAGTCACACATTGTAGACCGAACCATTCATTTGTCGATCACTATCTTCCTTACCTTCTGATGAAGCTCATCTCGACGTAGCTGGTCATCCGTCACCAGCGGCTCCGCTTTGGCTCGTCCTTGGACTGTTCTTCTGGCGTTTGTGGTGATGTATGAATCTGTGACTGAGCTGCTTCTGCGCCAGAGCTCTGAACCTTCTCCGACTGTGTTGACACGCGTCTCGCGGGCTTCATTCGCGAAGATCTAAAGAGTAAGGAAGCACGAATGAATAACCGGGTCGGAGACTTGGCGGTGACAGCAGCGGTCACTTCATCGGGCATCCCCAGCACTGGAAGCTCGTTTCATTGGTCAAGAACGTGTCGTCCTGGGACATCTGGGTCATGCAAGATAGATAGAGGAGAGAGAGCGAAGGCTTCGGTTCGTTGTGGTCCAGCCCCGTCACGGTTGTGCAAAGCGTTGTCCCACGAATTATTGAAGGTGAATGGGCGAGTGGATTCTGATCAGTGCGCACTGTTCGGGTAGCGTGGACTTGGGCATGAGCCCACATCCCAACTCAAAAGGCAAGCCGATGTCAATACGGTAGTGGGGTCTCTTCATTGGGACCAGATGATTGGGTTACTACGAGAATACTGCGAGATAGGGAACTAGAACAACAACAACAACGAACACCACAACGGTACAACAACAACCATGAAGCTCGACGCGAACAAGGTCAGAATTGCACAGCTTCAACGAAACGAGGAGCTACCGCGGAGTTGGACAGCGGACACAGCCTCGAGCGGAGCTTCAAGTGGGAACTGTGGCTCTAAGCGAAGCTTTCGGTGACTCAGGTCATCAGCGAGCAGCAGTCTCTGCGGATTTGCCAGGAAGAGTTTGGGTAGGCGGATGGGCGCTATCATCTCTGCTGGCTGCGACAATGAGGCTGTGAGGCTCGAGATGGACGGGAGCCTGAGCAGATTGCGAGGCTCTTGCGGAGGCTGTCGCTGACGCTGATCTTCAACCGAGAGCTCCAGATGACGACGGCAATGGAGCGACTTGAGCCGAGGCAGTTGGACGCACATGCTCGAGAGTACGTCCACATTAATTCGTGGCTCCGGTTCGGGGGATGAGAATACCGGCAAAGCGAGCGTCATTGAGGAGCTCTTGGTTGGACAGTTGTTTTGAGTTCTTTGAAGCTTTGGAGTTCGTCGTCCCTCGCGACGGGCTTGGGCCTTGAGCATCCGGTACGGCCATCGGTACTTGAGCCGCTGGCAGATACGCTTGAGTGTGATGGGTGCGACTCCAAGAGCGCGGGCAGCCTATCAGTGATGCAGTGAGTCAGTCAGTGTGATACTTGCGTGAAAATAGATATTGGTTGTGGACTGAGCTCTGTGACGAGAACGAACCTCGTCTTGGCGCAGGAAGGAGTACTCCAAGAGCGTCTTCATGGGAAAATCGAACACGCGGCGGCTCTTCTTGGCACAGTCGCTCTCTCCATCGCTGAGTGGCGACGGTGATGATGTGGAAGAAGGCGAGATCGTCATAATAACTGAGGTAAGTTGAGTGGGGTGTCGTCGCAATGGATCGAATTGAAAAGTGAGCGATTGAAGTTGTTGTGGCCCCTCTGATTACGATGCAATAACGATTCATAGCGCTCTTCGCGCATACTTCGTAGTGCGTAGCAGTTGCTTTAGCTGTAGAGAATTTCCGTTGCGTGTGTTGAATGTCCTACCGAGCGAGTCCTAGTCTTTACAGTCATCGGACGCTTTTTTAAAGGAAACGAGTTGAGGCTTTTGTGTTGGCGGGCAGGCCATACCTCTTTGAAGCGGCATTGGTTGTGGTGGTCATTGAGCCAGCCAACCTCTACTATAGCCAAGAGGCAATCTCAATCGTGCACTTGGACACACAGAGGATAATATTATCGGAAGCTAAGCCTCTACACGCGCGTGGCTACAGAAAAAATAGCTTTGGGGCTATAATTTACTGTGTAAAGGCTACTAGTTGCGCATTTGTGCTGGTGTTATCAGGTCCACTTCAACTTAGCAAGTTGCCCATCCTTTGTTCCAACATGGCTACATTTGTGTGAAAAGGGACAATTCGATGGACATAAATGATCCATCTTCAGTTTTATGCTGCCCAAAGTCTTGAAGCAACTTTCTACTGCTAATTTCGCGATGCCGCCTCCGCAAATAGCCACCGACCTCGGTCTTCTCCTTGATATTTTTAGCAGGATCCGTGCTAAAAATGGGACCATTGCCACCGCGCCAGCAGCTTACCCATCTTTGCTTCAGCCATTGCTGGCCGATCGACGCCAGCAAAGCTCCAATTCTCATTCACGCCAAGTCACGTGCGAGTCTGAAGAACGAGCCCAACTCAAGACACCTGTCCCCCGGGTACGTCCAGCTTTCGCTCATCGATGTGCCTATGAGGTACTTGGTTCTATGCTAAAGCCTTTATTATTCCCATCAGCAGCCACTGAACCACAGTCCGAGCCACAAACAATGAGCCTCACGCGCCGCAATATTGCGGCCGTGGGTGACGTCAAGCCACCCCGTGCGGGCAGCATCTGGGAGGACGAAGCCAATGAATACTGGAAGGAGATGGAACCAGCCAAGCGCCGCCGCCGCATCTCCAAGTACGCGGCCTGCGTCCTGATGGTTCTCGCGGCTCTGGGCGGCGCGTTCTTCTGTGCGCGTGCAGCCTGGAACCAGCTGAGCGTCGCGGACTTGCGTGACCGCTGGCTGTTGACTACCAAGCCTAGCGCATCTGCGCCCGCATCTGCTAACGCTGGTACCCCCGGTGCTGCGGATACGGCTGTTGTTGACCTTGGTAAAGGCGACTTGGCCCCTGTGCTGGCCGTGGCAACCCCAACGGAAACCGTGGCACTCTCATCGCCGCAACCACAAACTCAGATGGCGGAAAACCCAGTGTTCATCAACAACCCTGCAGCTGTGGACTTGTTGCGAGCGCGTTGCCGTGTCCGCGGTGTGCAGACGAGATGGCATGAGGAGACCTGCCGCAAGCTCTGCATCAGGTACAATGCCTCAAAGAATTGGGCATTTATCCGCACACGACGCTCCATCTTTCTAATCGTGATGTTGGTTGTTGACTGTGGTTGCGTACAGAGACCCGCAGAACGCGGCGTGCATGAACGGCTGCTCGTACGGCTCGATCACCGTGACGAAGCTCACGTGCGACGAGATGGCCGTGGCCGTGATCCCCACGGCCACGCAGTGTCCCGACGGCGTGAGCTGCACCATGGCGTGCAAGGCCTACGACACGGAGAAGCCGTTCCCGGACCTGCGCAACTCGTGCGAGCGCGCGTGCGCCAACATTGTGCCATCCTCGTGCGCGCGTATCCTGCAGATCCACCGCGACCTCTACCGAGGCACGCTGCAGTAGAGGTATGCACAGTGCCGTAGAGATAGGCGACTCGATTGAGGGTAATGCTACTGAGAGCGGCGAGACACACAACAGAAGATATAGATTACGCAAATATTACACAAGTTGCAAGCTGACAAGCTGGAATTGCACGCAAAGGCAGATGTTGTATTGCAAAACAAAGGTGACAAGTGCGCACCAGTGACCTTTCGCGTCCGCAAGACGAGCCCATATCGGATGTCCTTTGCGAATTGTGTGATGCAATCATCGTTAGCAAACTGGTCTGGGTCTGCTTGCTGGGCCCGTCCCAAAGTTGCGGATAGGACGGGCGTTGTCATGGCGACAGAGACCGGCAACTGGGCAGGTTTCCTTTTCGGAGTCTCGCTGTTGGTACAATGACGTCAGCCAACGTAGACGCTTGGAAATTATTGAAGAGGTTGTCAGCAAAGGCAGCTCGCCATATCAGATCTGGGATGTCACCATCTGGTTATCCCAACGCGCAAAGTATTTTTTTGAACCCCAGGTGCAAACTTAATCGGGACCAAACTGTCGAGTCCGCCCCGAGTTCCAGATGGTGTTGTTGGGAACGTGTACTGTTCGGTCATTCCGAGTGCCAGTCCTGCGCAACGCATGAATGTGCACGCGGCCCGGCAACAAGCAAATTCGTCCTTAGTCAAGGCGAGAACGTTTAGCTTCTTCACAAGTTGTCTGGTGAGCCACTAGATTATAGCTTAAATGGTTCACGGCGATCATTTGCCCCAGCACATGCAATTTTGCGTCACTTGCGTACCTGCTCGTGTTTCCTGTCAAAATGCAACTCTTATGCGGACCCACGCTTGCTTGAAGCCAATAACCACAACTGGGTGGACAAGGAGGATGGGTAGAAGCGGCCAACCAAAAGATGCGGAAGGACGCGGAAGGACACACGCGTAAAAGAGATACGGATGAAAGAAAAGCACATGTCGCCTGGGGTTTCCAATCGGAAATTTCCAGCCAACTCAACTTTGCTTTGTGTCTTGCCACAACCTTAGTAGTACAATCGCGCTTTCGTCACGGCCCCCCATCCGCCCCTGGACGTTCACGTCTTCACCCAGGATCGGATAACACCAGCAACTTATTATGTGGGACTGTCGATCCCCAGCATGATCGCCCTGGCGAAAAGATACAGCTTGTCCAGCATTTCGCCGTAGCGAGTTTTTGAACATGCTGGACCTCTCACTTTCCAATTTGCGCCCCCCGTCCGCATCACCCCAACGCAACGCACGAGCTTCATCCGTGCCGTCCGCACAGCCAAGCGCACTCCGTCCCAAAATGAACTTCTCCTCGCTCATGAGCTCGCTCCCGACCGCGTCCAACGGCTCCAGGGTGTACTCAGTCCCGCTTCTTCCTTCGTTGGCCGCAATCTCACGTCAGTACTCGGCCCCATTGCCACCGCTTTCGATCGCGATTGCAAAAACTATGACGGCGAGTCCGCTATGCGTGCGGACCAAGAAGCGTGGTCAAGGTTCGTCTCGCGTGGCGCGCTCCATTCTCATCCAGGCCGCTGCATATGCGGACAAGGACCGTAAGAGCCGCATCGTGTTCGACTTCACCGAGGAAGAGATGGCCAAGTTCTACCACCTACCGCAGCGCGTGGCCGCGAAACGCCTGGGCGTCGCGGTCATTACTATCAAGCGCAACTGCAAGCGCCGCGGCATCAAGTGGCCTTACCGCGCCGAGAAGCTCAAGGAGATCCAGGCGGCTAAGGCCAAGAAGCTCCACCAACCCAGACCAAAGCCACAGACTCACAATCCAAGCGACATGACGCCTATGATGATGCTCTCGGAAGCGGCGCGCGCGTACTCGAGGCTGCCGATAGACTGTATGGCCAGCGAACCGGTCAAGAACACGACGGGGATGCGTTGCTGAAAATGGGACGCTCTCCCTTCCCATCCCCATCCATGCCGACTGCTGGCGAAACAGTCCCTTTGTTGTTGCTGTGGTGTGGTTCCCGAGCTTGAAGTGTTTGAAGTAGCTTTGTAAGGTGTAAGTGTTCATGTCCATTCTTGATCGTCGTAGCCTTCTGTCTATCCATTCTCTACTTTTTGTGACAGTGTAACTGAGCGTTAATGAAACACATCTCGAGCTGCAAGGGTAATAGTTTCCGTCCGTGGGTTTTGCTCATCACGGTCCCAGAGCCGGTCAGGTGGCCGAGTGATCGCTCTCCTTTGTGTGTGGCCATTTGACCATTTGGTCGGCTCTCGCAACGTGAACCAAGATCAATTGGCAAGTTGGCCGGTACCAGTACTGAATTCTAATCTTGCGGTCGTTTGGTCGAGCTTGATGCGTCCCCAAATATTGCCTCACTTTGGACTGCCTCACCAGGCAGTCAGATACACATATTCGTCTCACAACATGCCGCGAGCAATCCTGCTGACAAGAAAGTTTTATGGAAACCTGGGCTCAGCATCTCGTGAGCCGACTCGCTCTGGCAACAAGAACCAATGATCTCAGGCTTCAAGAGTTTGGACGTTTAGGTGGTCGCTCTGGGCTCGACGCCCCTGGTCCGCGATCATGCATGTACTATACACTGGATCCACCCGTAAAGAGAGAGCTGGAGCAGCTGGTTGTACATGTCGTTTCGAAAGCTCGGTTGTTGCATCGTAGAGCTGTGAATACCCTCCTGCAACAGGCAAGTACCGCCGATGTCCTGAACATCCATCAATGAGACGTTGGGCTCATCATCAACTTGTATGCCATTCCCCACTCTGACTCGATTACATGGCGTTTCGATCTTGATCCACGTCATTCATACTCTTCTTACGAAGCAAAGGAACCCCACGGAGCAAGCTATAAAAGGCATGTTATCACTCGTGAAAGCCACTCCACCCCATCGGTAGACTGTTTGTGCAAATTGTATCGACGACACTGCAGAAACCGGCTGGCTGTCAGTAGCGTCCACCTCGCAACTTCTTTGTCCAATTTGAAGCGAGCGATGGTTAAGATGACTGCGAGAAAGGAATTTTCTAGTCAGCAGCTCCAAACCCGAAGAGCCTTCCAGCAACCCCCTCCCTTGGATGTAAATAAACCAACACGCTCGTTCCAATACAAATCCCAGTACAACCTCCACCAAGCGTCTGGCTCTGGTGCCTCCCACTCCTCCACTGATCGTACTGCACCGCTCCGTATAGATGCATTGGGAGTGCCATCCTCGATCTTGTGGCTGGCGATGGAGTAGCCCCAAGCTCAGGTTGATGTGTATAGCTCTTTCAGTTTCGTAAAGTATCGACTCTCCTCTCTCTCTCTCTCTTTCTCTCTCCCTCCATAATCAACAAGCCAAAATGGAAGAAGCAGCGGTACCGAGTGTACCTACAAGTGGCTCTTCAAGCTCTTCTCCAGCGCCCTCTGCCTTACCCAATCGATACGGACAAACTTCTTTCGTAGGGCGTTTTTAGCCGCGTAGACGAATGTTGATCCGCGTATCCAAGAGCAGTCAACATAAATTATGTGGGACTTGAGAGGGGCGAGCAAGGGCCAAGCTACAACCACCATATGCAGGCGCGCACTTGACACAAGCTACCAACGTGTACTTACTGAAGTACAGTACAGCAGTGGTAGGCTGGATTGTCTCCAGCCGGAAAGACGATCTGGCGACCGACAAGAGCACGATTCCACATGAATGTTTGTTGCTCTGTCTGTTCATCTGGCCTCTTCGATCGAGAGAACATCTTTAGGCGAAATCGCTGGGTTGTTTTGTCCCCATCGCTGTTATTTGGGACGGGGTCGGAGATGTTCATTTCCGAATTCGCCTCCGACCACAAACATCTCACACCAAGCAAGTTCCACTACCACAGACCAATCCAACTTCACCCCACCATCTATCAGTATGACGACAATGGTAACCACAGTCTACTCGTCCGTTCCAACCCCGGGGTCCCCACAGCTCTCGTACAGCACCCCAGCAACGTCCATGAGCCCACAGCGCAGAACGGCCATCAAGAAGCACGCAATGACCAAACCGCAGCTTGCACGCTCGATTCTGCATGCCAAGGCGCCGCGCAAGAGCCGCGTCGTGTTCAACTTTACTGAGGAGGAAATGAAGCCGTACTATCACCTGCCGCAACGCGAGGCTGCAAAACTCCTGGGCGTCGCGGTGATCACGATCAAGCGCACGTGCAAGCGCCGCGGCATTCGGTGGCCATACCGTGACGCGAAACTCAAAAAGATCCAGGAAGCACGCGCGGCAGCGGCGTTCAACCGGTACCACCAACCTCAACTCGACACGCTACGAGTCTCGGGTATGACGCTGCTCTCGGAAGCCGCGCTTGCGTTCGCGCGGCTCCCGTTCGCGTGCATGGAGGAGAACGTGACGGAGAACGTGATCTGTGTGTAATCAGCCCACACACCTCTTATGACTTCGCGTCCCCGTGTATATGACGATGATTTAATGACGACTGTAATGTGAAAACGTAGCTTCAGCTTTTCTATTTCTTTCCATGCTGTGAATTGGACGACGTCCATGATAAAATGTAGTTGTAAAGGAAGAGGCGATCGCTGGGATCAAAAGGGGTCCACATAGTAAGCGCATGGTGGAGCTCTTGATAGACGAAGAGCTCCTTTACGAAATAAAACGGCTGCTGCCATATACACATCCAGTGATGTCCATGGTGATGGCGGTGATGGCACAACGTTGAAGTGCTATGGTGTCCTTCTCCCGGGTTCTACCCGCGGTCATCATCAAGGGATATGGACATCAACTTCTGACGTGATGATGTGAGGTACTCTTTTTGGAAGCTGAAAGCCCAGCATCTGAGATGTACGACGACAGTCACGACACCATTTGAATTTTCTGGCCGCGAGAAACGAGGAGCTATACACAACCGGTGAGGCAGGTTGGGGCACGTTCTTTTCTCTCTCACAACAGTATATCTGCAAAGCAGGATGTCAGCCTGACTGGTTGACGAAGTTCGTCGTCGACAGCACCTGGCGTTTCTCTGGCGGACGAGTCGCCGAAAAATATCCAGTGACGAAAAATTTCAAAACGCCTCGGATCCATTCTTTCAAGGTGACCACGCCAGTGTTCTCCCAGTCAGGAGAATACACAGGTGTTAAGTATGACGGAAGCTTCATGGTGGTCCGACACTTTAAGGCAGAAAGGAAAAGCTGCTCTTATACTGTTTAGCGTTTGTCAGCTCGAGCTTTCCTTACGCAATCGACTGGCAAGAGTTGCACTTTGACTGGGGACGCCGCTGGCACATGCGTGCGTTTGGCAAAGAGTGGGCGTGTTCAGCTGGGGTCGCCACCTTAAAGGAGTAAAGGCTCACTTGTTATGCACAAACATGCACTTTTCAGGCGGCAGTGTACTGTAGCCATGCCGAAGTAGAAACCTGTCCCACCGCCTGTTTGTTAACTCCAGCACTTGGTAGCAAGTCAGGCAACTTCAACGCTTCCAGCATTTTACAGACGAAAGCAGCTGCATATCCAAGAAAGATCCACGTGAAACGCCATAATGAGGTGGACACGAAACTGCATCTCGACGGATGCCAATTGCAGCGTCATTTCGGAATCCACTAGCAGCCACACAAGCGTCACAGGCAATACATAGCAAAAGCAGCAGCAATGGTAACGGACCCACGGATCCCAGTGCGCAGCCACGACGGCGCTGCAAACACGAAACGGACTCGTGAGATGCCCCGTCCGATGCGTCGCTACCACTTACTGCCTCCGAACGAGCACGAGGCCCTCATGAGCAAACGAAGCCCTTCAGACACGCCGTCTTCCCGGCGACGAGCACAAATGAAGTACAGACCGACAGTTATGCTGGGAACTTCGTCGCGATCTCCAGCACAGGCCAACACGACGACGGCACCGACACAACCGCCCACCCGCAAGTTCCAGTCGAGGTCGTACCCTGGATATGACGTCACCACCAGAGAGCACATGATCAGCCCTAGTGCCGCCTCGGAGCAGAGATCAAGCAACAGCGCTTGCTCTTCGTCGACGTTGCGCTTCGACCACTCAATGGGGATTCCTCCGCCATTCCGAGCAAAGTCGAACGTCAAAGGCCGCTGGCAGCGCATGAGATCGAAAGTGAGCAACGGCGTCGTGCACGTCGTCACAACGTTCTACCGGTGAGGTGAGGTGAGATAGGATGTGTGGCAATTGTGCAGTGCAAGTGAATGGGGGCAACAGAAGGTATAGCCCAGAATATGGATGTCAACAGTCGAAGTCCAGAGTTGAGTCGTAAGATGAAAAAAGAAAATAGGTGTCATAAGCAGAAGCAATGCGATGTACTTACAACAACCCATTGGGATTCGTCCCAGCAAAATGAGGAGATACACAAAATCTCCTCGTATTGCTCACCGATCTACTTACAGTGCCAAAGCAATTGGGCTGTCTCGACAGTTGCATCTGCCCAACCAGCAACTACTGCTCTTCCAATGACCGTTCCTGTGGCTGCTGCTGCTCAACCAACAGAACAACAAGCACCCACCTTAACCTCAATCATGACCACTGTGACTGCTGACGCCGCTCCTGCCAACGCGACGAAGACACGTGCGTCACACGCAGAAGATGCTCAATGACGCCAAAGCGACAGAACGCGTTCACCCAGGCTAGTGTCGCGCTGTGCAGCAGTTGGTCGCTGGAGGACGATACGGCGCCGTGACCAGATTTGTCCGTCGTGCCCTCGGACCAGAGTTCGGTGGAGATGATGGCCATTTGCGCCAGTTTGTCTAGCATTCAAAACATGCAACATGCCGCTTTTGACAGCAAGCGGAAGCTGTTTTTGTTGCCGAAGGCATAAAGGGAGGAAAGATTACAGGGTCGACGGTAATATAAACAAGTGCCCGGTGAGTCCGGTCGAGCGTTGAAGCGCATGCTCTGACAGTATTGCAGGGTCGAGCCCACCGACGAGCTCAGGACGAACAGGCTGGACGAGCGCTGCCACACTCCCCTCGCTCGCCAATACTACAAACGCATGTGCCGCGACGGCAGCGAGCGGACTCTCTCAAGGTTCACAGTGTACTCCATGGCAAGAACAATGACTGTCACGGTATGACTGTGGACCGAGACGACAATGCGCCCAAGAACATACTTCTATTT
Organism: Globisporangium iwayamae; assembly: GCA_023336215.1. Classification (NCBI taxonomy): domain Eukaryota; phylum Oomycota; class Peronosporomycetes; order Pythiales; family Pythiaceae; genus Globisporangium; species Globisporangium iwayamae. Next base: position 14,050 of record JAADWP010000405.1, read on the forward strand.
CTCCAGATCCAGGACGCTCGGCCTCTGGCGCTACAGAGAGTCCGCTCACTTGCGCACTGCAAGTGCCTCCATGCTTGCACTTGTTTTCTGTGAGCTGTCTATAAAGATACTATGAATATCAGTAATAGACTGCAAATATATTAATTATTACACACATATTCATAACGCAACACAACAGGCGCCGTCAACCCGAACGCGGGCAAAAAGTTGCAGTTGGAGATAATCACTCACAGCACAAGAGCGAGCGAGCGAGCGACCACCCCCGCGAATGGTGCCGCGTGCGTGCAGTGCTCTTCGTGCGTGTGTCTTCGTCTCCTGTGTGTGTGGTCGTCTTCCTTTCGCTCTTTGTTCTGCATCCCCCGCACCCAACGACTCCGCCATTCGCCATGGCCCGCGCACGCACACGAGGCAGTCAGCAAGAGCAGCCGCCGCCGCCATCGCGCATGCAGACGCGCGCGGGAAAAGTGCGCGACGCACAGCAGCAACAGCAACAAGCGCATTCGCTTTTGGCACCAACAACTAGATTCAGCCAAGAGGCCGTGAGCAAGCCGGCCACAAGCGCTGCAGCAGCGAATAGCGGGCTTCGCGTCCAGAAACGACGGCGGATACAGCGTGTCAGTTCACCAACGAATACTGTGAATGAGTCGCAACAGCGAACGAAGATGAAGCGCAAGAAGCGCAACTCATTCGGCAGCGTTGGGAGCAGTACGTTTGGCGGAAGTGAGAGCACGACTGTGAGTCCCGAGAGCCCGATTCTGACAGCAGCGAGTGAAGCGCAGCAGGAGCACAAGCAATTGTACGGTGAGCCGGACGTGGTGCTGCACGTCGGCGGGTGCTCGTTTGAAGTCCACCTCAGCGTTATCAAGCACCAGAGTCGAGTGCTGTACAGAAAGCTGAAGCCTCTCCGTGCGCAGTGGGTTCATCAGGATCCGGAACACGATGACAGCGTCCACTTCTCGTCTCTCTCGCTTGGCAGTCTCGCTGAAGATCCAAGAGTTGTGCCGATAAGCCTGCCGCCGTTTTCTCTTCGTGCAGTGAATGGAAGCAAGTATTTCAACACGTCGATCGGGTCGGAGATGGCGCTCTCGTCCACGCCAGCGCAATGCCCCCTAAATGTGCCGCGAAACCCAATTCGAGCTTGCATTGGCGAGAAGAAGTGTTGGAAACCAGAACCTGCATCGAGAGATGACGCCTTTTCTGCAGTATTTTGCGTCGCCCACATTTCGTCAAAAACCTCTGCAGCGAGTACCGCAAGCAGCTCTAGTGCCAGCGATCTACGAGCGAGTCCGCGTGAGCGCCTGAAGAAGGCGAAGCTTGGCATCGATGCTGTATCGCCGATGAGGCTGCGGAGTCGAGCCTTAAAGCAGAAACGCGGTCGCGGAACGTTCACGACGTCCATGGTCGCTGGGACGTCATACTTTACAGGTGCAGAGTCACCAATCCTCAGTCCAGTTGGTGAGGTCGGGAAAGAGAACGTAGATCAGAGCAACAGCCAGTCACAAGAAGCACCACTCAGGTTGCAACATGAGCAAAAGCATGAAGAGCAGAAAGAGCACGAGCAGGCTACGCAGTCGCAGCAGCAAGCAGCTGAGCAAGACCTTGGTAGCAGCACCGGAACGCAGCAGCAAGATCAATATCCCGATGAGGCCGACAACCAAAAGCCACTGGTTGTGGTTCCCCCAGCCAGCACCACCACCAAAAAGATGCTACACGTCGAGTGGAGACACACAGATCCAGCTGCGGTCGCTACGTTGCTCGAGTACTTGTACACGCAGCGAATTCACTTTGCAAACGAAGGCAACGCCGAGCACGTGGTGCAGCTTTGCAGGTGGCTCTCGCTTCAGAACGATCTCCTATGCAGCTCTTTGCAAGTTTGGATCGAGCGCATTTCGACGAAGAAGTGGATGGGCGCTTTACTTGTGTGTTCCAAGCTGAGGAACGAGCAGCAGAAGGAACTTCTGCTGAACAAGCTTCTCGAGTTCATGAGCAAGATCCCAGTCGAGCGGTACGCGGAGATCCTGGAGAATGTCCAGATGCTGGGTCTTGAGTCGATTGAGGATCGTAATCTCGTTGGCAAAGTCGTCATGTGCTTCACGAACCACATCCGCCACTTCGGCGTGTGGCGCAATGTGCTCTACGGTCTTGAGAGGTGGATGTGCTGGGCATTCCACCGCCATGAGCCACCGTCACTCTTGGAGTTTCATCACCAGTACGTGCCATGGGATCCGTTTGTCACGCTCCCTGGTGTCGAGATCAGCGGGGAAGAGTACTACGTTCGCCCGAAGACACTGCTCCGTTTCGGCCCGTTCGTACTGCAGGTACGCTTTGAGCTCGAGTCGCTTGTGCTAATCCAGTGGCGCGTGGTCAAAGAAGAAGTTAATTCGCAGGGTGAACCGGTTGGGCTGTTCTCCACAGACCCCGCGTTCTTGATCCGTGGAGGTATGCTCGTGCGCTTCAAGTGTTACAAGAGAGGTCCCACGCACGAGGAGACAGTGGAATTGCGTTACGTGCATTCGCTGCGCGAGTATGGCGTCTGGCAACCCCTCGTCATGTCTTCGTCTGCGTCGTCAAGGATGCTCACCAGACTGGAGGTAAAACAAGGCGTGCCGTGCAACGGCGAAGAAATACCAAGTCAGAGTCAGAGCGAGAGTGTGACCGCATCCCAGTCGCAATCTCAGGCCGAGCCACAAGCTGAAGAAGAGCCGCAGGATTTTATGCGTGCACTGTTCATGGGACGCTTCTTCATCTGGGGCCATCGTCTCTGCAACGAGCAGCACTACCTTTCGGGGTGTACGCTGTTCTACTCGTCACCGCCCGGCTCAATCGGCGATCTCTTAAACCTGGATACGATCGACAGGATGCGCAAGCTCCCGATTGACACACTCGTGTTGATCCTTCAGAGTGACCGCCTGCGCATCCCAGATGGGGAGACAACGCTCCTGCGGATCCTCACACTTTTGTGCTTCGGTGCCAACAACACCAGCAACAGCAGCAGTAGCAGTCACGCGGTGTCCTCCAGCTCCTTCACGGCGATGACGACGACGGACTACAGCGCCGTCACCATTGTGCGCGAGCTGTTTAAGTGCGTGCGCTGGTGCTTCGTTGATTTGAATCAGATCATGATCACGTTAGAGCGCTCTGAGCCCAAGTACCGGCTCTATGAGCTGATCAAGAGCGGCCTCTCGGACCCGCTACTCAAGTTCCCGAGGCGACTCCCGTACAAAGCCACTCACAACCCATACCAGATTGTGACGCCACTCGTAGAGTTCGAGATCGAGGCTGGCGACCGCGCGCTCTCGCCCAGCCAGTGCTACCCGGGGAATCAAGACAATCCGGACGATCCAAGCGACATCGATTCGGACAGTACGATTTCCAACTGAGCAAGCGATTCAGCATTCCCCGTTTGTGAATTATTGGCGTATGGTGAAGACGACACCAGTCGATCGAATCCTTCGTAGTACGTAGATGATCAACAGTTTTGTCTAAAGTGCTTGTTGCTTATCGCAATGAGCACAATTTCTAACCCTTTGAAATGCCTTCGTCTGTTCTAAATTTTTCTACAGCTCCTGGAGCTCCAGCACAATGGGGACATGGTCGCTGCCGGTCACTGAGGCGCGGATCAGCGAATTCTCCTACAGAGTCAAGCAAGAAAATGTCAGTCATAGGCGAGCAGCAGCGTCACAAGCGGTGCACACACTTCATAGCGCTTGCGAACACACCACTTTGCGCATGAGGCTCTGCGAGACCAGGAAATAGTCGAGGCGCCAGCCCTTGCCCTTCGCACGCGCGTTGAAGCGGTACGAGTAGTAGGAGAACTTCTGCTCCTCTGGGTGCAGCTCGCGGAACGAGTCGACAAAGCCGCTCGCGAGGATGCCGCTGAAGCTCTTGCGCTCAGCGTCCGTGAAGCCCGGGCTCTTGTTGCGCTGTTGTGGGTATTAATTCAATCCAATCAGCGATGCTCCTAATGGTGCATAATGCAATAGTGAGAGAGAGCATGGGACGTACATTGCTCTTGGGGTCGTGGATGTCGATCTCCTGGTGCGCAACGTTCAGGTCGCCGCACCAGACCACGGGCTTGGACTTCTCCAATTCCTGCAGCATGCACAGCATCGCCTGGTCCCACTGCTGCGTGCGGAAGTCCAGGCGGTCGAGCTTCTGCCCAGCGTTCGGCACCTGTGGTTTGTTCATTCCAGAGCAGTCTTTTTGAGATTAGCCATCAGGATACATCCACCTACGTTGCTGATAGAGTATAATGAGACAACTTACGTAGGTGTGCACGAGCCAGAACTTGTCGTACTCGAGCGCCAGAAAGCGGCCTTCGTCGTCGACCGTCTTGCCGTCCACGACGATCTCGTCCTTGACGCTCAGCGGCTTGACTTTGCTCAGGATCGCCGTACCCGCGTACCCTCTCTTGGCGGCACAGGACCAGTACTGGTGCTCGTACTGCGGCCAAACGTTCTCCAGCTATTCAACAGCAAGAGTGATCACACATTGACCACACACATTTCCTTGGTCAGATTATCTGTGAACTCGAGCCAAAAGATCACGGACTGGACCACAAGGACGCAATGCATTACCTTCTGCAGTTCGTCCCTGTCGATCTTGGTCTCGCTGAGGCAGAGCACGTCCGGGTCTTCTTGCGCCAAGTACGCGCGCATGTGCACCGTCTCTTCCTTCTTCAACAAGGCGCGCAGTCCGTTCACGTTCCACGCCACGATTTTGAGCTTTACAGCCTTTGTGCGCGGCGTGAGCCCTTCAAACGCGGCGTAGCTGTCGATCTTGGTCTGCAGCTCGCTCGAGATCGCCTGCGCCGGCTTGAGCTGCACGCCGGTGCCATTTTTAGTGCTCTTGGATGCCGAGCTCTTCTTGGCGAACAGCGCACCCCACGCGTCCTTAGCTGCTGAGCCACTGACAGTGCTAGACGTTCCCTTCTCTTTCGGTGCTGCTTTGGCTTTCTTAGAAGGCGGGTTGTCGTTGGACTCGTTGTTCTGCTTCTTGATGGCCGTTGTCTCTAATGCGACTGCGGCCACGACTGTCTCCGTCTTCGTCTTCTTGGTGGTCGTGCTGACTGAGCGCTTGGCCCCACGTGCAGCTGTGGATGTGGTGGTAGCAGTGATCATGGTGACGGCGGCGGCCACGGCTTTCGACGCTGTACCCTTGAGTCGCGCACTCTGTCGGGCGCTCATCGATCTCGACCGAAGGATTGTTGATGTGAAAATGGCGCGAATGTGAAATGAATTACAGTACGCAGCTTTATTAAAGAGCCCTCTTCGATCTTGGTTAATCGCTCAAAGACTCCGCGAAATATCTGTACCCATTTCGAGCAGATAGTGTAGCCATTCTGTGACCTTCCACCAGTTTACAATGAGCATGAAACGAATGGAGCACAGGACACGGTTGTCAAAGCTTTCTCTAGCGGATGTGTACCATAACTTCGCTCAGCGATTGGCGTCAAGCGTCCCTAGGCACGCAAGCTTTGAAGTGCGCGAATGCAGTGCTCGTGAATGGGGTAAAAATATAAACAAGTGCTCTTATGTTGTCATTCATTTTTATCCCATTATTCATTCTACCCCAATTTCCTGCAAATCAGATGGAGAGAAGCAAAGCAATTCAAAAAGGTGAAATGAATTGCGCGCGAGTATTTGAATTGCCACAGTACTGTACTCTACAGTACTTTGAGTGAGAGCTCCTCGGTGCACAGCCATTTGGGAATTCAAGCCCATCGCGTCAAAAGAGCTCTGCAGTAAAGGCCCCGCGCCTCTCGCACTACCATGGGCGCCGAGGACGCGTTCAGCAGCAACGCGGCGAGCTACACGCAGCGACAAGTGACGCAGGAGCAACTGCGCGCGACGCAGGAGGAGCTCTCGACCAAGATTCGCGAGCTGCAGATCTACGAGTCCAACTACATCCAGCTCAAGAAGGAGCTCTCACGCTGGAAAAAGAAGTTCGAGTACATCTTCCGCGAGAACGAGCTGCTGTCGCTCGAGACCGCCAAGCTTGACGCGTCGCACAAGCAGATCGCGTTCCTGCAGCAGGAGATCAAGTTCAAAGAGGAGGAGAGCAATGCGCTGCGCGGACTCGTGAGCGCGCTTGAGGCCTCGAACAAGAAGGCGCGCGTCTCGCGCCTCGACACGGCCTCGCGGCTCGCCGGCAAGAAAGACCTCCCCGCCGCCGCGGTTGCTGGCGCTGCGCTGCTGGAGAACGATGCGTCTACGGCTAACTCGCTCTCGCAGGAGCGTGCGGAAGCCAGCAGCGAAGCCCTCGAGAAGGAGCGCAAGGAGCGCGGGGAGGACCGCGAGCGCTTCGAGACTGAGATCTCGGCGCTCAAGTCGGAGAACAGCATGCTGCTCAAGGATCTGGACCGCAAGGAGCTGGCGCTGCAGCTGAAGGACGACAAGGTGATGGCGCACAAGGAGCGTATCGAGAGCCTCGAGCAGACGCTCAAGGAGGAGCAGGACAAGCACCTGGAGCAGCTGCGTGAGAAGCAGGACAACATCGTGGACTTGGAAATTCAGATCCAGCAGATGGAGATGCGTCGCCGGTCGTCTGCGGCCTTCTTCTCGCGCGACCACGAGGATGGCGGTAATGGCGGCGGCGTGGGCTTTGGCCCCACGGACCGCCTCAAGGACCCGAGCTCTACAGGCGAAGACTCGCAGAAGGAAGACGGCGACGCGGACTTTGACGAGTCACCTGACACGCCCCCGGGGACGCCGCCGCCCATCTCGGCTGGTGGACTACTGCCACCAGAGGACCCGACGCAGGACCAGATCATGCGCGACTGGGAGAACGACCGCAAGGTGCGCGCGTTTGCGAGCACGGAGTTCGAACCGGACCGGCTGCGCGACTTCATCGAGAAGCTGCCGCATGACGCGAAGGAAGGTTCCAGTCGCATCCTACTGGACGCCGTGGTGCCCGAGGGCGACCAGCAGATCGCCGAGTCGCAGATCCTGATCAAAAGCGCGTCAAAGGAGACGCAACAGGAGCTCAAGGACTTTTTGATTCCGCTACTCAAGGCGCACAAGAGCATGCGCGTGACGTACGCAACCCGGCAGCGCAAGACGCTCGTCACGGATGTGCGTATTACGCTCGAGCCGCGCGCGAACTCGGTGACTGGCCCGCTCGGCCCCGACGAGAAGCGCTTCGGCAAGGACCACGCGTTCTACGGTCCGTCGGCAGACGACGTCTCGAAGCTTGTACTCCACGCGCCGCGCACGATCACGACGGAGAAGAAGGCGAATTACGTGTCCAAGCCTGTGGTGGAGCAGCAGCAGCAGGCGACCACGCCTTCGGCTTCTTCGTCTACCACGGAGTCGGAGCAGGGCGAGTCGCCCAAGCAGCAGCTGGCGGGCGAACCCGAGGCAGGAGGCGCTGCGAATGGCGATGTGGGCGTACCGACTGAGAACGGGGCGGCCGTGGTGAACCGCCGCTGGCGTGGCATGAGCGTACCGTCGGCGCGGCTCATTGGCACGATGGTGGCCGGTGCCAAGCAACGTGTGGCCGCCAAGTTCACGAACGCCAAGTACGCGCATGAGGGCACGTCGTGCCAGTTCTGCAAGATGTCGCCGATCATTGGCGCACGGTACTCGTGCGCGACCTGCGTGGGCTTTGACCTGTGCGAGAACTGCTACCAGCTGGGCGGCCACGGGCTCGAAAACTCGGACGAGATGTTCTTCCGCGTGCAGGAGCTCGTGCTCGCGCGCTGCGCGCGCCTCGTGAGCGAAGTGGACCTGCTCGAGCTGCTGCGCTTCGAGATCTGCCGCTCGAACCTACGCAAGTTCAACTTCTGCCTCAACTGGCTCGCCGACATCATCAACGGCAAGACGTCGAGGGATCTACAGGCGCGCGCTTTGGAGATCCCGAGCATCCGCCGCGACGTTCGCAAGCGCTTCGTGCCACTGCTCATGATGGTCTGCAGCGACCGTGACGACATCGAGGTCAAGACCGAGTGGGAGCTCGAGAGCGACAATGCGGCCGAGGTGCGCAGCGTCGTGCGCGGCTCGCTCAGCGAGGGCGACGGCAAGTTCCTTGAGACACTGCGCATCTGGGTGGCCGACCAGTACCGCACGACGTCGCCCTTCATCGAGCGCAACTTGCTCAAGTACCGTGAGGGCGGCATGGCGCTCGAAGAGGACGACGAGGAAGAGAGTGGCGAGGGCGGCAACGATTTCGACGAGCATGGCGAGAGGCGCCTGAAGCTGAAGATTTCAAGCGGAGGGGATAGTGATGGCCACGAGCAAGGAAGTTCGTCACAAAAGCCGCCGCTGCCGAAGAAGAAGAGCAGTAAGAACCTGGACAACGAGGAGGAAGAGCGCTCGGCCACGAGCAAGCAGGGTTTCCTCGAGCGCAACAAGATTTCGAGCCAGGAGTTCTAAGTACGAGAGCAGCGTGGCAATGCGACGTGAGGTGAGTGGGAATGTGTCCGAAAGAGAACTGTGTGAGAGAAAACAACTGAATACATCATCAATGTGAGATTGACTGACTCGGTGTTGATTACCTGCCTCTGGTTCGCTCCTATCGTGACCAGGAGCTCTTGTCTGAACGTGGGGTCACTAGTGCCGACAGAACGCGGACAGATATATGGATAACATTGCAGATGTTCGTCAATGGAGAGATACACGATTCTCCCGCGTGAACTGGGAACGCGACGTGCGCTTTCCAGCGCCAGCCTTCTGTTCTCACAACAGAGAGAAATGTGACGAAACCATCTGTCACCAGTGTACTATCGGTCTGACCTGTACGCGCGCGAACGATCGCTGCCTTGCGCGATTCTCGCAGGTATCACCACGTTGACAGCGCAGCGATTGATGTTACGAAATCACAGCACGATTCGTCAGCAGTCACATTACCAGCGTATGAACAAATGGCTCGCCTGCAGGGCGCCACCTCGTTGGCTCATAAGCATGGTTTACTCAATAACCAATTCATCAACCGAATTCACAACTATCCATACAACCAATTACTCAACACCACAATACTACGAGCTGTTGGCTACGCACTTGCGCACTAGACACCACTGAGGAGACTGTAGCTGCTCGAGCTCTTGTTCGTGTCGAGGCCCTTCTCGTCGTCGTAGTCAAGTAGCGAGAGCGCCGACTTATTGTGCAGCAGCTGCGGCTCGTCGGGCGCGTCTCTTAGTTCTCGGACGCGCTCCCCCGCCGCCTTCTCGAGCTTCGCGTTCAGCTGCGCACGGCGCTTTCTCGCGAAGAGCACGATTACGATCACGGTCGCCACGGCCGCGATGATCGCGCAGATGGCGGCGGCGTACAGCGGCGGTCCGTAGGACGACAGCGCCACACTTCCGTTCGACGAAGTCTCTTGGAGCTGGTAGGTGCACCGTGGCCCGCCCCAGTACTGGTTCGAGCACTCGCAGACCTGCCTCGAGTTGCAGTAGCCCGTCTGGAACTGCCGCATAAGCGACCACGGGATCGTACAGTCCTTGTTCGTCCGACACCGTGCGCCGCCGTTCACGTCGATGTGCGTGTTCGTGTCGTCCGTGTACTCCTCAATGTGGTCCTGGATCCACTGGCGTGTTGGGTGGGTCTTCGGGTCGCAGCCCACGGCCATACTCGTCGAGTTGGACGTGTCCTGGTACAGCCGAATGTAGTCGATCTTCATGTACATGGGGAAGCTGTCGCAGATCTTGTTGATCACGGGGTCCTCGCCATCACCTCGACAGGGCTTGCCTGGGTTTGGTGGCACGGCGCCCCACTGGGCTGAGAGCGCCACGTTCAGGATGATGTACATGGGCTCTTCCGGGAATGTCCGCACGGGATTCGATCGCGTCTCGTCCTGCCCCACGTTGATGACGGTCTCG
>JAADWP010000406.1:0-23861 GCA_023336215.1 Globisporangium iwayamae
ATTGCTTGCTTTACCGTAGTGATTGCTACTGCTGATGTCCATGGCAGTGACGTGTGGTATGCATGTATGATACAATGGGCGTGCTTATCCTAACACTACGATGCTGTTGGTCTGTTTGTATGGCACTTAGGACTTCAGCGTGCACCGGTATCTGGACCCCGTGCCAAATGCACAACGGTACGCGACCTCTCTTGTGAGGCAACGCTGTACAGCCACCAGCCTGTGTATTTGTTCCCTCACATGATGTGTGCTTTATCTGTGTGCGACTCAATAGCAAAGTGCAGGGCCGCCTGAAGGTGTGCACGCGTGGGTTCTTTTTCGAGCCGCAGGACATCAACCTTCCGATCCTGCGCTTTCCGTTCCGCGAAATGACGGCGATGCCGACCGCGGAGCTCTTCGACCAGCAGCCGGGAGACTGCGGTGTGTTCCTGTCGCTCGAGAGCAAAACCGTCGTGGAGATGAAGGAGCGCGGCGTGGACCACCCATACGTGAGCAAGGACACGAGTCGCCCCGAGAACGGCGTCCCGTCCAAGTACATCTTCGGCCTGCTGCACTCCAAGATCGAGGACTTTTTGCGCAGTGTGCAGCCGATCTGGACGCTCGCGCACCAGAAGAGCGTACTGAACAAGGTGGATGAGGAGTCCCTGCTGGCACCCGTGCTGCGTCCGCGTCTGACCGATCTCTTTGACTCGAGCCTGCTCGTGGACTTCCGTGAACGCCCGCTGCTGACCAAGGGCAAGCTCGTCGATCGCATCGTACCGCTGCTCAAATACCCTGGATGTCTCATGCTCACGAACCAGCGGCTGTACTTCCAGCCGGCGCAGGTGAACAATGTGGGCGACCCGGTGCTCAACTGGGGATACGACACGGTCGAGTATCTCTTCAAGCGGCGTCACATGCTCAAGCAAACAGGGCTTGAGATCTTTCTCAAGAACGGCGACAGCTTCTTCTTTTCGTGCAAGAGCCGACGCGACCGTGACGAGCTCTACGACATGATGCTGAGCCAGCCGGACCTCAGGCGCCTGCTGCAGACCGACCTCGAGTCCATGATGCTCAAGTGGCAGAAGCGCGAGGTGTCCAACTACGACTATTTGCTTTATTTAAACAACGCCGCGGGCCGTACCATGAACGACCTGACGCAGTACCCGGTCTTTCCGTGGATCCTGCGCGACTACGAGAGCCCCACACTTGACCTGAGCGACCCGTCGATCTATCGCGACCTGTCCAAGCCCGTGGGTGCACTCAACGAAGAGCGCCTGGGGTTCTTCCAGGCGCGGTACGAGGCTATGCCGCGCGGCATGGAGGCCGAGGGCATCCCGCCGCCATTCCTGTATGGCACGCACTACTCCACGCCAGGCTACGTGCTGTACTACCTCGTGCGCATGGCGCCAGAGTACATGCTATGTCTGCAGAACGGCAAGTTCGATGCCGCGGATCGACTGTTCCGCAGCATCTCGGACACCTGGAAGAGCTGTCTGACCAACCACGCGGATCTCAAGGAGCTCATCCCAGCGTTCTTCGACGAGACGTTTACCGCAAGCGACTGGCTGCGCAACGGACGCAACCTCGACTTGGGCACGACGCAGAAGCACACGAGAGTGAGTTACGGCTTTATTATGTGTAGTAAGTATGAGGCGCAGAGGCTTTGTCGACTGACCGTAATGCCTGTGTTATTGTATGACTTGACTAGGTTGGCGATGTGCAGTTGCCCCCGTGGGCGTCCAGTCCGGTGGCGTTCGTACAGAAGAACCGTGAGGCGCTCGAGAGTGAGTACGTCTCGGCGCACCTTCACGAGTGGATCAATCTTATCTTCGGCTACAAGCAGCAGGGGGAGGAGGCGGTCAAGGCCAACAACTGTACGTGTCGTGTATGTGTTTGTAATGCTATCATAAGGTATTTGAGCTAAAAAATTCCTCGCTGTGCTCCGACAGTGTTCTACTACCTGTCCTACGAAGGCTCGGTGGACCTGGAGACGATCAGCGACCCGGTCGAGAAGTGCTCGTTTGAAGCGCAGATCCAGGAGTTTGGCCAGACACCTAAATTGCTCTTCTCTGGAGCGCATCCTGCGAGGAACGAGATTGGCAAGAACGTCGAGATCGCGATCCCGGAGCCCGTGCTCTCTCCTCGAAAACGCCAGGCCTCGGACGCGTCGCTGACTTCAGCCGACTCGAGTGGCAGTGGGAATCGCGGATCGTTCCACTCAGCTAACAGCATCAGCGGTGTCAAAGACACGAACCCGTATGAGAGCGTGGAAGACGACAACGTCGGTGCAGGGTACGCTCGCAAGTCGATGTTCGGCTTCCGCGGTCGCTCGATCGGTGTGCCGCTCCAGGCGCAGCGACTCGTTGGCGGCATCACGGCGCAGTTTCGTCGCCGCATGAGCACCGAAGCACCGAGGCGATGGGGTTGGACGTTCTCGGGCAAGAAAGTTGTCGGTGATGCGCCTTTCTGGGCCGGTTCGTCTCCATATAAGCTGCATTCCGGGTACGTTGTTGGGTCGTACAATATCGTGATATTGAGAACTATAGCCATCCTGATAAACCTTGTGACGCCTTATGTGTACGTACAGTGAGGTGACGTCGCTAGTGCTCGCGCGTGATGGCCGCGCACTGTTCTCAACGGCGAAGGACACGACGTTCAAGGTCTCGGCGACGCTGGACGGATCGCTGCGCCGCAACCTGTCGTGCAACCTGGCGCTCTCGTGCTGTGACGTGTCACCCGACGAGAAATACGTGTTCATCGGCTCGTGGGACAACTGCCTGTACATGTACTCGGTGGACGTCGGCCGCGTGATCGACCAGGTGACGGCGCATGACGACGGACTCTCAGCAATCTGTGTCTTCGACGACCGCGTGCTCACGGGCTCCTGGGATGGCGCAATCAAGATGTGGCATTACACGTCGTCGGGCATCACGTCGGCGCCGCTCTCGACGTTCATGGAATGCGAGGAGTCGGTGCTGGAGCTCAGCGTGAGCATCGACGGCTCCATCGCAGCTGCTGGCACACGCAACGGTACGTGATTAGAACTCATTCTTGCCTGTTAGGGTTACAATCGCTCATAGTGTTAATGTTTTGTTGACAGGCATGGTGTACCTGATCGACCTGCGGACGAACGAGCTCATCCGCAAGCTCTCACCCAGTCCGCTACGCCAGGCCGAGATCTCAGGGCTGACGTTCTGTGGGAGCATGAGCACCGTCGCATGTATGACGGCGAGCAACGAGCTTTCGCTCTACAACACGGATGGCAACCGGCTCGCGTCCATCGACGTCAAGTGCGACGGCGCGATCAGGTGCGTCTCCTACGCTTGTGATTGGAGTGTGTGCTTAACAGGGAGCTGACTGTATGAACGCTGTTCTTGCTTGACATCTTCAGATGCTTTGAGAGCGACGGCGAGTTTGCGATAGGTGGTTCGTCCACCGGCAAGCTGCTCTTCTGGAAGCTAGACGAGCCCCCGGGCAAGGAGCTCGTATTCCAGATCTCCAACGCACACCCGCAGGCCGTCTCGGCCGTGGCCGTGAGCGCGAACGGCTCGACGCTCGTCTCGGCCTCGGTGGACGGCTCGATTCGCATCTGGCGCCTGAAGCGCAAGACCACCACTCGCGGTCGGCTGCCTGGCTTTTTCAACTGATAACATTACTGCTAATGCAAATAGCCGATACGGTGGATAGCGCCGAAATGAATGTTACAGATTTCGGCGGGAAGTTCATAACGATGTGTTTGCTGACTGACTGACTGACGCTCGTGTGCTGAGCGAGGTCAGTCTTTCATCTTGATGTTTGTATGGGCTGTTTTCATATTTTACCCCAAATTGATTTTGAACAGTGTCATCATCAGCCATTTCAGATCCGACGCGCAGCAGAGCGAAGAAGAGGAGCGCAGGAAGTGATGGCGACTGCACGTCCGCACCAGCGCGTCGGCGACGTCGCGTGGACCAAGATGACCAAAGTGGTGCGCTGATATGCTCGCTTGCGCTGTCATGCGCTCTGCTGCTGCAGGTGTGCGCTCGTTTGCGTTTAATGTGTGCCAGCGGTACTGAATTATAAGGGTGCTGTTTACATGACGGCTGAACAGAACGGGGAGCTCTTCGCGCTCACGTACGGCGCAATGGTCACACAGGTGGGTCTTTTGCGTGACTCATGCAGCGGAGTGTGCATACAGTGCCTGTAAATGACGGTGGCAATGGCGTTGTTGATGAACACGCTTGTGAGCAGCTCATCAAGGATTTCGAGGACCTGAAGGTCGTGAACCAGCAGCTGGACAACATGTACGTGGACACTCAACAGTTGCTCTACCAGTGATCATTACGATTATTGAGCGATGGTGTCGCGCTTGCTTGATGGTTTTGTATAGGGGCTACAACATCGGCATCCGCCTCATCGACGAGTTCCTGGCTAAGTCGGGCGTGGGCAACTGCTCGGACTTCAAGGAGACCGCCGAGGTGATTGCGAAGATTGCGTTCAAGATGTTTCTGGGTGTGAACGCAGAGGTCGCCCACTGGAACGCCGAGAGCAACGCGTGCAGTCTGCTTATTTATGAGAACCCGCTCACTGGTGCGTTTTTTAGACATTAGATCCTTCCTTCACCTGGGCGTCGTGAGCAGTGCTGGTGATGGTCAGCAACTGACCTGGTTTGCCTATTGCCTGCAGAATTTGTGGAGCTACCGCCCAGCGCCTACGGCGTGCTCTGGTACTCGAACGTGCTCTGCGGCGTTCTGCGTGGAGCGCTGGAGATGGTGCAGATGCGCGTGGAGGCGCGCTTCGTGAAGGATGTGTTGCAGGGCGACGAAGTGTCGGAAATCCGGTGCGTTCCGTTCGAATGAACTGTCCTTCGTAGGTGGACTGGTCTCGCGAGTTTTTGGGGCTAATGATGGTGATGTTACTGTTGCTCGTGGTGTAGACTGGAGCTCAAGGGGATGATCGAGGAAGCGATGGGCGACGAGTACAAGGAGGACTGATTGTCGCCGTCTCTGTCGTACAAGAGCATCCAACAGACTGTTATGGACAATCAATACGTGGAGGTTTTATTGTTTTGTTTTTCCTGCGTCGTATCAACATGATCACTTGTGCCGTGCCCTATATCTCCAAATTTCACGTGGGTTGCAGCCAACTCAAACATGAATTTTGATGATCACCTAAACGGAGCATTTTCGACCACGACAGCCAGAAGACACATCCATCGCCCGTAGATAAGCAAGCAGGCAGGCAGCCATGGAGTCGATCGTGCCGCAGATCAAGCGCAGCCTGCAGTCCAAGTACAGCCACATGATGATCCGCTGGTACGAGGCCGTGGACTGGCACGAGCCGTTGATCGTGGGCGTCATCGCCTTCCACGCGCTGCTCTTCCTCGCGGTCTTCCTCTTGCGCAAGCGGCTGGCGTTCCAGTTCGGCCTCTTCGTTGTCGTCATCGCGCTGCTCGCAGTCACGGAGCCGCTCAACAAGTGGGCGCAAGGCAACTGGAAGCTCTTCGCGACGCAGAATTACTTCGACCCGCGCGGCGTCTTCATGGGCATTTTCTACGCCGGCCCGCTGCTCGCCGCCGGCTTCTTCCAGCTGGTGAGTGACTGGACACATACACACACACACACACACACACACACACACACGTTGACACAATCATCGTCTTACCTGACTAATGAATCTTTACCATGCACGCGTATAATAGCTCCTGAGCATGAAGAACATGGTGCAGATGATCATCCTCGTGAAGCGCGCCGAGTTTCGGGAGCACCACAGGAAGCAGAAGAGTAAGCCAAAGGACGAGTGAGACGGCCTTTCTTCATGTTGTAGCAGGGAGGCAGGAGCTCACAGATCCACACACAGCAAGCGTCAAAGTTTTCAAAGCGATATGTACGTATATAGCATCATCCTCACTATCTCCAACCTCTCGGGCTCTTTTTCAACATGAAAAGTACCTCATCTGCAAGGGTCTTCTTGGCTTTGATGACTGCAAGTTGGCGATCGCCGCTACCTCAGCCCCCTCTCCCCTTCGAGCCTTCTTCTATTTGCAAAATCCCACTATCTTTCATCACTCGGCTCGAGTTCACGAGTCACTCATCAGTCCAGCTCCTGCACGGGGAATTCCTTCATCCAGAGCTCGTGGATGAAGTCGTAGAGCTCCGACGAGACCGAGACCTTGTACGGCGTTGGATTGAGCGCGCGCACGACGTCTTCGCGGATAAGCTCAAACTGCTCGGCCACGTGCTTCCTGCGCTCCTCCAGACTCGGCAGCTTGCCAACGATGCCGCCGTTCTTGCCATCCCACACTAGCTCGTGCAGTGGGATGACGCCCGACGGGGTCACGTACGCGCGCCGCAGCTCGTCGAACGGGTTGCGGCAGAGCATCTTCTTGCCCACGACGGGCGGCTTTTCGTCGCACCCAATCATCAGGTCGAGCAGCGGGCTGCCGTTTGAGCCGACGAGACGGTACGCCTCCTTGCGGCCTGGGATCGTAACCTTGCTGGCGTCCTGCGAGAGCTTGATGCGCGGCTGGCCCTTGATCTCCACGAGTTTGTACACCATGCCGAGCGCAGGCTGAGCCTGGCACGTCACCAGGTGCGTGCCGATGCCGTATGAGTCAATCTCGTGGCCCTACAACATCAAGAATAAGTACCGTCTCACTTGTGAGTACGTGGAGAAAACAGGTAGAGAGAAACGAGAATAGGACTTACACAGACCTGTTCGTTGAGCGAGTTGAGCACTGCCTCGTTGATGTCGTTGCTGGCAGTGATGTTGAGCTTCTTGAAGTACTCGATGCCGAAGCGCTCAGCCGTGGTCTTGAACGCAACGCGCGCCTGCTTCGACAGGTAGGAGAGGTCGCCACTGTCCAGACGAATGCCCACAGGCTTGTAGCCGAGTTCGTGCAGCGCCAGCGCCACGCACAAAAAGTTGGGCACTCCCGACTGCAAGTGATCGATTCATAAGAAGAAAAGGAAAGGTCAGCATCAGTGAGCTCGCTGATATCTCAAAATGCAATCGATAAGGCGAAAACACACCTGGAGCGTCTCATACGTGTCCACGAGTGCAAGGAAAGCCGATGGGAAGGCAATCGCGTACGAGATGAACGCAGCGAGCTCGCCCTATAAAGTCACAAAAAAATAGAAATCAGTTGGGATTAGATATCATACACACCTCCCATCTTTCTTCATCTTGATTGCGTACGTACATCGTTCGTGCGCGTGCACTCCAACTCGCGGCGGTACTTGAGCACAATCTCCAGGAAGTTTTTGCCATCCAGCGTCGACACCTGCAAAGCAACGTAACGTGTGAGATCAACGCCACTTGTTGCCATTGTCAACACAACGGCAACACCTCGTACCTTGACGTCGTCCAAATCGGTGTGCGCTTGCACAAAAGCGTGCGCATGCGTGCCCTTGATCGGGATGTTGTGCAGCTTGCCAGCGAGCACGTTGCTCGTTCCGGCGAAGCCAGCCATGTACGAGTAGCGCGAGGCACTCAGACCGCCATCTGGGCCTTGTGCACGACGTAGGCCAAACTCGAGCAGGCTCTTGCCAGGGCCAGCGGCTCGCTTGAAGCGAGTGGCGTTCGTGGTGATCAGACTGGCAAAGTTGAGCAGGTTGAGCAGTGGTGTCTCGAGCAACTGGCCAACTGCGAGGTTGCCTTCAATGCGCAGCAGTGGGATGCGCGGGAACACAATTGTTCCTTCCTACAATGCAGCATCCCTATCAGTCAATTCGGCATTACACGGCAAGGAAACGCATACAATGACTTCCCACATACCTTGATCGCGTACACCTTGATCTGCGAGCAGTCGAGCGTTGCAAGCCACACGAAGAACGCGTCTTCGGCGTCTGGGAGCACCACGCGGAGGTACGCAATGTCCGTCTCGGTGAACTTGAACGTGTTGATCAGCGCAAGAGCCTAGACACATCATAGGAATAACATGTATTCGCACAAGCACACGTCAGCATGGAGAACAATCGCATAAAGCGTCATCCGCCACCACGCTCCATAGTGTCGCAGACAGAGAGGGCTCGTACCTCTTCGAGGCCGGCGAAGACCGTGTACTCGCCCTTGAACGGGTTCTTGCGGAAGAAGAGGTCGAACACCGCGTGGTCATTGTGGCGGCCGACCTTCCAGTACGCGTACACCCTACTCATGCAATGACACAAACACATACACAATCGTGACGTCAGCATCCATCATCATTCATTCCAAAAGAAAAGCAGCAGCAAGAATGCAATATCCGCAGACGCACATGGTGAGCTGGTAGAGGTCGGTCAGCATCGGTGACACGAGCGAGTTGGTGGGGGCGAGCGGGCTCACGTTCATCATCGTCGAACGGAGAGCAGGAGAATGACGGCAGGTGAGGTGGTCGGTTGGTCGATGGGCTTGCGTCTTGAATTGGCTTGCGCTGGAGAGCTCCAATTGCACTTTGAGCTGAAAAAAGAACCCGGCACTGCTGTTTTTACCAGGGAGTCATCGTAGTGGGCGATCCGGTAGCCGCATCGCCAAGCGTGGAATAATGGACCGGCTTTCCCGGCTTTCATCCAAAACCTGCATAAATCCATGGAAGAATGTTTACACATGCTGAGCTATTTTGTGTTTAAACAAACCTGTGAGAATGGATATCGCGAACAAGCATGCGACGTGACGCAGAGGATTCGGTCGGCGCGCATGCACAGCACTTCCAAGACGCTCATCTTACAACAAAGAACATCAAAGATGAGCGACACGCAGCAGCAGCTCTACGGTCACGACGGTCCATGCTTCCAGCAGTACGGTAACCAATATGTGAAAGTGGTGGGCGACAATCAATGATTTGATTTTGGTTCCCTCCGCCCGCAGTCAACAACAGAGGGACCCCTGTCCGATTCGCACGAGGTCAACGCGTGATTGCGATATACGCATGTGTGCAGCCAGCTGTCGTAGCCCTCGCGATTGGACAAAATGCCCACCCTCTCTCTTAGAGCCGCCTCCAGAGGGGGTATCCGCATGATGATGGGACCGCTTCAACACGAAAGCTTTTCGTCGCCAGCCAGGCCGTCAAAGCGCCACGTCGCCATTATGACATATTTTGAGGAATCAACCTGAGAGGATTCGTCTTTAGAGCGAGAGCACCTGCGTGCCGCTTTCTGCAAGTGAAGCCTCTTGACAGGTGGTGGCACACTAAAATGACTGGACGCTGTGTCTGGAGTTTGAACCCATCTCGAGTGCATGTCAGGGTGCACTGAAGCCATTCAGGCAGAAGGATCTCCAAAGTGCACAGAAGATCTCTTCTCGTATGCGCGATTTGTATGGCAATTGTCCACAAGAGCGTTTGCCCAAATGTTCGCTTGATTGCACCGCCGTACGTACCAGCCGAAAGCGGCTGGTGAAGTGCTGTGGTCGTTCGCTTAGTAGACCAACAGAGCGCATAGCTGGATTGAAACCTTATTGCTAGACCCTAGTGCATAACGCTTGTGAATGCTCGCTCGCAGTATTCGTCTGATAAACAGATCAAATATCCTCTTTATATTTCAATGTACCACTCAAAGCGGTACACTCGGCTCGCCACGTGTCGAAGGTCCAAGTCGCTCGTTCCCTCACGCGCAAAAAATGTGCGCTAGCCCATAAAAGCGCGCACGTGTATTATGTTCTCTATTTCAAAAGCGCCCATTATCAACGAAAGCTTAATCAAGGGGGAGAGCGTGCGGCGGAGAGAGAGCGAGCGCAAACAGCGAGCAACCCGAGCGGCTCCATTTCCCGTTCCCCTCCAGCAGCAGCACACGAGAGAGAGAGAGTTATGAGCGCCCCCGCCTCCCCTCGCAAGGCCGCCACCACCGCCGCCCCGGACGCCGCGCGTCCAGAGCGCCCCGCGCGCGTCGTCGTCGAGCTCACGGAGGCCGACATCCCGGACGTGATCGAGCGCCTGCCCAAGCCGGACAAGGCCGCGCATGAGTCCGAGATCGCCAAGATCGACACGGAGATCAAGAAGCTCCAGGCGCGCACGGTGGGTCATTGCTAGGATACTATGATATGCTGCTGCGCATTGCATTGCCTTTTTGCATTGCACTGCGTTTGCATTGCCTGTTGCCTACATTCCCCCTCGCTTGCGCAATGTGCTGACGATTGTGAATGGGTTGCTATGCTTGTTTGCATGACGGTAGAATGTGATCCGCGCCGAGATGGACGCGCTCAAGACGGGCCGCGGAAAGTACGGTGAGCAGATCAAGGCCGCCAAGGTCGTGTACAGCGACCTGCGCGCGCAGAAGGACAACCTGATCCAGCAGCGCAACCAGATCACTGCGAAGCTCAAGGGCGTGCAGGACCTGAAGGACTCGACGATCAAAACCCAGCGCAGCCTGCGCTCGGCGCTGAAGTTCAGCTCGGTGGAGGAGTTCGAGAAGGAGATCTCGTCGCTGCGCCACCAGCAGGAGACCCGCTCGATGGCGCTTGTTGAGGAGAAGCGCATCATCAAGGAGATCGAAGCCCTGCAGCAGCAGAAACTGCAGGTGAGCAAGTTCACGGACGAGAAGGGCGCCGTGGACAAGCACAGCGACTCGATCAAGGAGATCCGCGCGCTGCAGGCGAGCAAGAACCTCGAGATCGATGCCGTGCAGGAAAAGCTCTCGGCGCAGAAGCTCGCTCTCGACGAGCTCTACAAGCTTAACGAGGAGGAGAACAAGGCGGACAAGTTCCCGGTGCTCGCGAACGAGCGCACGGAGATCAAGAAGAAGCTTGACGACAAGTTTACGGCGCTCAAGGAGCTGCGCAACGCGTTCCGGGAAGAGAACAACAAGTACTACCAGAACATCCGCCTCGTGCGCTTCAAGAAGGACCTCGAGCGCAAGAAGGAGGAGGAAGCGAAGAAGGCCGAGTACGAGGCCAAGCTCGCCGACTACGAGAAGGAGATGGCCAAGATCCACCCGTACCAGGAGGAGATCGACCTCTCCGAGGCGCTCATCGTGTACCTGGAGAATGCGTTTGCGAAGGAGCTCAAGGAAGAGGAGACCGCCAAGAAGGAGGCGGCGTCCGCGCCAGTCGAGTTGGATGGCCTCAAGCCGCTCCAGCGCAAGGAGGAGGACTTCATGAGCTTCGGCGGCGGTAAGAAGAAGGGTAAGAAGACTGGCCCGGGCAAGAAATCCAAGAAGGAGGCTAAGCTCTCGATCGCGCTCGCGCACCTGGACGCGTTCAGCAGCATCGGCCTGGTGCCACCATCGACTGTGGGCGCAATCTCGGAATCCCTTGCCGCGATCAAGGAGAAGAAGGCGTGGTTCAGCGCCCAGACCTCGCGCCCGAAGGTCGCCACTGAGGAGAAGGTCGCCGCCGCCTCTTCGCCATCAGGCGAGGCCGCGTCGCCGAAGAAGAAGAAGTCGAGCAACAAGAAGTTCAACGCCGGCGACAAGAACGCGTTCCCGTCGCTTGGCGGTCTGAGCGACGAGGCGCCAGTTGCATCTCCTTTCTCTGCGTGGGGCCCTGGTCTCTCGGCCGCCGCTGCCTCGGTGCCGACCGCGGAAGACTTCCCAGCTGCGGAGGATTTCCCAGCCGCCGACGATTTCCCAACGGCCGCTGATTTCCCACCAGTGAACTGAGCGTGAAGGCGATAAAGCGCGAGGCTTCAGATGAAAGAGAGAAAGAGAGAGTGAACTGATGAGGTGCTCGGGACGGACGAGCCTACTCGGTCTCTCCTCTTTGATTCTGAGTCTCGCCTGCGATGCCTTGACGGTTGAGGCATCTTGTTGTATCCCATGCACAGCCATGTTTGCACATCCATCCATCACCTTCTTGGCGTTTGCTTATCGGTAGTAGTTGATAAATTAGATTCCCCTCCCTCCCTCCCAACCCAATACAAGTTTTTGCTTTTTGAGGTACACGCACGCCAATCTCTTTGCCTCATGTGTTGCCTTCCATGCTGATATCCGAAGTATTCTTCTACTTTTCGTCATTCTCAGGACATTCGACTCCCACCATCAACCTCTGCGAAGAGCTGCTGCATCTTGGAGTTTTTCATGCGCTCGGACGCGAGCATAAGTTGCAGCATCTGGTCCGACAGGCGATCCTTAAACTGCTGTAGCTCCTCGAGCGCCACTTGAGCTAGCTGACACGCGCGCTGGAGCTTCACGTACTTGTCCTGCATAGCCTGGAGCTCCTTCTCGTTCGCGTCCATCTTCTTCTGGATCGTCTTCAGGTCTGCAGCAAGGTGGGGCACGAGGATTTCCAGGTGCGACAGTTTCCGGTCCTCCTCCTCGCGCTCGGCGTCGTACTCGTCAAAGTCGCGCTGCGATTCGCTGCGACTCGAGGGCATCGACATGCGCGTCGCGCGCTCCAGGCAGCTGTACATGCGGCTGTTGATGTACGCCATGGTGGCTGCGGGGCTCCAGAGCTGGATCGCGGCTGTGCGGCCTTTGCCATCCTCACCCAAAAGCGACGGCGAGGGTGACGTTGCCTCGGCAACTGCAATCACAGACAGCGCCTGGAACTGTGCGCGAAGCCGTTGCTTGGCTTCCAAGTGGTCTTCAAACTCGAAAGTGGCCTCTGTGACCGCGTAGCTCGCTTCGTAGAGCGTTACGGTGGCGGTCGCGAGCGACCTGTCAATGTCTTCAATCTTCTGACGGAGCACCACTGTGTCACTCGCAACGTCCGTGTCAAAGTGTTCAAGCTGCGACCGGATGAGGTTAAGAGAAGAGCTGTGGCCCGCTTCACTTTCTTCCAGGTTTGGGAAGAGGACACTGTGTTCGTAGGAGAGAGGCGTCTTCTGAAGACGTAGACGGAGGTACTGCGATACAGAAAAACAATCATACAATGGGGTCAGTCCAAACACTCATAAGATAAACAGAAATAAAGCACGCACCTCCATGTAACGCTCATCCTCCATCTTTGCGAGCGTCTTCCTGGTGATTTTGTACGTCAGCGCACTGGAAATGAGCTCGTCGACCGTGATTGTGTCTAGGCGTAGCTTTGGATTCTGTCGGAAAAAGTCGCTGCACTGCTCCATATCCTAGCAAGCAGCCCCAGAATCAAGAGCTACAAGTCAGAAACTCCATCAAGCACTCAATCAGACACCACACGCTGACTGGTGTGATACCATGTGGATGATGATTGGGCGCAGGTGAGCTGTGATGGCGAGCGCGACGCGAAACACCATTTTCCAGCCATCAAGCAGGAAAAGATCCCATACGCGATGCACGCTTTGTGCAGGCAGCACTCGCGCAA
This sequence comes from Globisporangium iwayamae, assembly GCA_023336215.1. NCBI lineage: Eukaryota > Oomycota > Peronosporomycetes > Pythiales > Pythiaceae > Globisporangium > Globisporangium iwayamae. Next base: position 13,153 of record JAADWP010000406.1, read on the forward strand.
AGAGCGTCACGAACCACTGCACACCCATTCACCATACGGAGGCAAGATGACCCTGTTAGCACACACAAGCTGCATCACGTGCCATGAACTAAAAAAAACTCAACACACCTGAGTCGCGAGAAAGCTCGGGTGCATGCCAATGTGCCGCAGGTGCCCATAGAGGTCGTTGAAGTGGATTTGCAGTAGCTGATTGTACAGGTAGATGCATCTCGACAGGCTGTAGCAACATCATTTCCACACTTCCAGTTAGAAATCTGGTAGGTAGCGTTGAACCGAGGTCTCGCATTGATTCACCCACGTACCCTGGCATCTTGCTGCGCCAAATGTCGGCCATCCCCTGGGTGCGGATGAGCGCGTAGAGTATCCAGAACGCGGTCTCCTCTGGCGAGTCTATGCCGCTCTCACTTGGACAGTCTTCTTGTGACTCGATATTGGCTTCATTCAGCATCACCAGGAGCACCGCTGCTACGTAGTTCATTCCCTACCACGTCGAGTTCGCAATAAAACACAGTACCGTTAGTCCACTATTGCTCTAGGCTCTTGGTTACTAACACACATGAGAACAGATGATACCTGGCAGTATGCGACCTCTGGTGCATGAACTGCGGTGGCTTTGAGCACGTTGCCGAGCTGGCGGCGTCCATCCGAGCCCTCGGAGAAGAACGCGAGTGTCGGGAACGTTCGCTCGACGTCCCTTTCGATCTCACCTGATACGATACATATAAGGATGAGATGTATGCCATACCAAGCGATGAGCGAACCTCATTTAATCGCATTCAAGTTCGTGCGCACCTTCAACACCTGTTGCTTCGAGAGGCGCAGTGTCGGTTATGTTCGTGATTCCGATCAGCTGCAGTAAAAGCAAGCTATTAGTACACTTGGCGCTTCCCCCCCGTACTGTAGCTGGGTGCACTCGATTTCCTTTGCAGCATACCTGCATGTAAAACTCCGCCTTGGACACGTCCTCCGATACCTCGCTGACCAATAGCTGCACGTTCGCGCACAGTTTCCAGTAGCTACATTCATTTACACATGCCAAGAATGAGCACAGTGAGCCTCGTCACCCTACAACGCAGCATGAGATCAAGAAGAGCAACTACATGCTTACTGGACTCGCGCGCGCGCTGGGAAGCCTTGAGTGTGTACTGCTCGGCGCCGCAGCTTTGACTTGTTCACTGCCTGATGCAGCTGCCGACTGAGCTGCGCGATCACGTCGATCGCATCGATCTAGAGAGAGCCGCACGGTCAGTAAGACGCCACATAAGTAGCATACAACCATTCAACTACTTAGAGGGCAGTCACGCACCTCGACCCACCGCTGCTCCAGCAATACTTGCAGCGCCTGCAACAGCGGCAGCGGCAGCTCCGCGCTCGTCATCCCCGCCGCATCTTCCTGTGCCGCCATTATTTATTTGCCCACCGAATCCCCCGCTTTCATTATCAGTCGACGTTCCTGCAATTTTGACTACCGGCTACTCCAAAAGAGTTTCCAAGTAGTCAGCTGTCAATGAACTTGACTGCCAATTCCGCACTTAAGTCAAGAGGAGCAAGCATGCGCGCGAACGCGGGGCTCGTGATCGTACGCACCTCTCTGTATGGAGGTTTCCAAGCCGGTGGCTGCATGGATGTGTGGTGACTTATGCTGGTGTTACTGCTGCTGTCGTCATGCAGGTCGGGTGCAACGTGACGCTCGTGCCGTACGAGAAGGAGCACGTGGAAAAGTACCACGAGTGGATGAAAGACCCGTGGCTGCAAGGTGATTGATGGCTCACTCTTGCGTATGGCTGTGCGTGTATGTTGCTACATGGCCAGTAAGTTGACGGTACTGCTTTGGCTGTTTGAATGGCAGAGATGACGGCGTCGGAGCCGCTGTCGATGGAAGAGGAGTACGAGATGCAGCGCTCGTGGCGCGAGGACGACAAGAGTACGAACTGCTGCGGTTTCGTTGCGGATGTCATGTTTGCAGCGCAACATACTTACTATTATGGCTGTACCGTGTCTGTCATGCGCTGGTGCAGAGTGCACGTTCATTGTTCTCGCGAAGGGTGACAACGATGGCGAGGCGTCCTTCGCCGACGCCGACGCGATTGAACGTAAGCAGGCAATAACCTGTGTGAGCCTCCTCTACGAGCGCGTCTGGACTTGCATTCTGACTTGTTATCCTGTATGTTATGTACTTGCGTGTATGTGTGTTGACAGGCATGGCTGGAGACGTGAACCTCTTCTTTAACGACTATGATGATGCGTTCAACTGCGAAATGGAAATCATGATCGCGGAGCCAAAGTACCGACGCAAGGGGTTCGCGAAAGAGGCTGTGGAACTCATGATGGCTTATGGTATGTATGGTGACATGAGGTCTCTTGCTACCTGCATGCTAGATGAAGCCTCACATCTGATATTTGTTTGTCTTATTCAGCAACCTCGAGACTCAACGTGCACCGCTTCTATTGCAAGATTAACGAAGTCAACCACGCTTCACTGGAGCTTTTTGACAAGTGCGTGAATCTTGTTTCCTTGTGCACACTACAGTGAAATAATCTCATGACTGATTGTGGTTCATGAAGCAGATTGGGCTACAAGAAGTGCAACTACGTGGCGGCGTTCCAAGAGATCGAGCTGGAGCTTCTCCCGAAGGAGAATGAGCAGCACATTGCAGATGGCGTCCTCGCGTTTGCCACATTCCACAATTTCCCACCACAAACAACCAAGGCCGACGGATAATACTGACATTCTGGGAAACGTGAGTTTCCATTTTCGCCATCAGTTGATCAGGATTGCGCTATTTTCACGAATCGCGAGAAGACGTGTCGTTTCGTCACTGCGTATTGTTTTCTGCCGTGTAGCAGTGACGAAAATCCGTACGCAAGCGAAAGTGAGCAGCGATCAAGATGCCGTTTGACTCTTTTACAGGTGTAGTGCCATCGACGAGCGGCCGGAGAGATGACCGCAAGATCTACCTGCCCGCTGAAGTACGTTGCTTTGCATCATGGCTTCAATTTAGTGCATCCATGTGTGTGGTTGACATCTCAGCACGTTCGTTTCGACTCAGATCCCTGCAGTTTTCCAAACAGGCCTTCGTCGCTTCGAAGCCGAGCGCCCCGCAACTATCGAAGCCCAGCGGCGGCGCGAGCAAAGCGGCAATGGCTATGTGGCCGAGTCCTCCAGCTACTTCCCAAAGATACACGAGAGCCAAACAGCACGCGATTCCAGAGAGCAGAAGACGAAATTCGTCAGCGGCATCGTGCTTATGGACAGGGCCGTGACGAAGCAACACCTGCTGCCTCGCCACAGTCACGTACGGCCCGGAAAAGTGTCTACCACTGTCACTCAGCCATCGCTATCAAGCCAATCTTTGCCGGATCGATCTGGACCGACGTCGATCGTGACGAACTTGGGTACATAGCACAACCCCTGTCTGAAGCTCACTGCATGCGTCCAATACTGCTGACGAATGTGGGATTTTTGTGGACGGATGCTATCATTTTTGCAGACCAGAGTGGCATGACTGCGCTGCATCAGGCGTTCGAGAAGTACGAGCACTTGAACGAAGAAGAGTTCATTTTGGAGATGCTGGCGGGGCTGAACGCAGACAAACTGCCCAGGGCTGAGCAGGTAAAGCTAGCTCCGCTTCCATCTTACACAAACTATAAAGCGTGCTCATATCTAAGATATTACTTCCGGCTTGTTTGTGTGCCGTAGGTGGAGTTAACATGTGAGCTGAGCACCATCTTCCGCAAGGCCGACATTCGTTCTCAGGGCCTGCTCAACTGGGTTGATTTCAGCATCTTCATCACGCGGACGTCAGGTCCATACACTGCAAAGTGAACCTCGCTACTCACTCAATCAGTGCATTCAACGCCTTTGTTTGTTTCTGTCTACCAGATATACGCACAGTTGATGGGGACAACACCACCTCCAAGGTCTGTTCTCACAAGTACTAACTATACCAAGTATTGCAAACGTGCTCTAAATGACCGACTCACTATGTGTAGTACCAAATAGAAACAGCGCCCCTACCTTTGAACATGACTGCAGAGATCGAGCGAATGGTGAACACTGCTGGAAACTTTGGTTTCTATTATATCCATCAAAAACCACTAACCTCTGATGCTTTACTAGATGTACTTTATTGAGATCGACAAGATTCTCTTCCACGACAGCAAGCGCCAGGGGTTTTCGATTCTCGACCCAGCGACGAATTCCGTTGTCAAGGAGACCACACGATCTGCTGGGTACGTCTGAAAGCGTCTAATATCTAGTCAACCTTCCAGGCATTCCGTCTTAACATGATGTTCTTTGTCCGAATTCAGACACGTCTTGGACGCGCTGTACTCTCCATTTGGGCGATACGTGGTCACTGCAACCACGTCGCCCGTGATCTCTCTGTACGACGTCGATTCTCTCACGATCCGACAGGTACCTCGACATTCACAGGACTGTACCAACGAAGCTATGAACTAACAATGTCGTTTTCATCCAATGTTTCCAGCAAATCCCGACCCAGTCAGCTCAGCTCGCTCTCGCGAACTACTCGAGTGCAATATCCACTCAGCTCTACTCATCCTGCACGCAGGGTCAAGTGCATGCCTGGGACCTAGAGACGCTCACTTGCTCCCACACGTTCTTCGACAAAGGTCACCCAGTGATGAACGACCTGCTGGTGCTCGACGGGATGTCTCAAGTGGCGAGCGCCTGCCTCAACGGTAAGATCTACATGATTGATCTCCATCTCCACCGAATTACAAAAGCTTTATCTGGACACAAGCGAGCAGTCACGATGCTGCGATACAGCTCCGAGAACGGGTATTTGGTCAGCGCTGGCTTGGATCAAAGCGTGCAAGTGTGGAACCCCCACGTCGAGCAGAAGATCGGCTCTCTCACGGGCCATCGCTCTCAGCTGATCGGCATGGAGGCCGTGCCCAACATGCCTCATATTATCACTGCGGACGAGAGCGGCGTGGTGAAGATCTGGGATTTACGCAAGTTCGCCGCCTTCCAGACGATCGCGAAGGAGTTGTATGTGAAAGACCACAGCATCCCACGCACTCTATCGCGACCGATGCGGTCGCTTTGCTACATTGCCTCCAAGAAGCGCATTGCTATTGCGCACTCGGCGATCTTCTTCATCGACCAAGTGGCAACGGAGCCTGAGAACAAAGATCTATCCCAATCAAGCACACCTAGATCTGATTTTCATCGTCATGACGAGCATGAACAGGACGAGCTTGACGAAACCAAAAAGCCCATCGCTGTGTTCTATAGCCCGCCGACCCAGTGCTTCTTGGCGCTTACGTGCTGGGAGATCAAGAGCTGGGACGCTGGCACCGGCCAGCTCGTTCGCAGTGCGTCGCCAGTGATCGGGTCCGAGATGACGTGCGCCTGCATGGTCGACGACCATTTCTCCTGCTTTGCGGGGACGGAGGGTGGGATCATCGCGCGTCTGATGCTTCCGAATGGCTCAGTGGTGATTCAGAGACGTGTTCACTCGGCCGAGGTCACAGGGATTCTGTGGCTGGCAGAGAAGCGGCAGGTGATCTCCAGTGCCACGAATGGGAACATCCTCATTTCGCGCTACGACACGCTCGACGTGGTTTTCAAGCTCAATCACTGGCGAGGCGTTCAGAGTGTATCTAGTGTATTCTTCAGTGGATCTCCTTCGAGTGGTGCTCCTCCGCAGATAGCTCCAGAGTACTCCGTCCCGCTGTCTCTGCGCTCGTTCTTCTTCGGCAATGAGATTGAGCGTTTGATGCGGATCTTCGGACAAGCAGATGCCACTCGAAGCGGCTCGATCCCGCTATCAAAGCTGCCAGAGGTGCTCGAAGCCGCGTTCCCGATCACCTTCATGAATCGCAGTGTCGATAAGAGTACGAGTACCACTGAGACAGAGTCGACAACATGGCAAGGAGATAGCAATGAAGACCAGGAGGCGATGACACTTACGTTCACGAGTCTACTGGAGATTCTAAAAGAGAGCCTCACTGCGCTCCAGGATGGCAAGATCACCCAGTCGCAGCGATCGATCTCCAGTGTCTCGACTCTCGCTGTGCACAGTGAGCTCAGCTCGCTCGTGTCGGGCTCTTCGACCGACGGAACTTTTTGCGCGTGGAACATTCGGAATGGCGCTGTCATTGCCCAGGGGAATACCATCGGCGGCGGATCGCATTCACAGCAGTCAGCATTGCCATCTCAGTCTTCGATCTCGCAGATCGAATTTCTAAGTCCGTTTCCATACTTTGTCTGCGTTGAGGCTGGGAGCAGCAACTTGGAGTTCTGGTCGACAGTAGCGATTCCACCGCTGCTGCCGCACTCGTATCAGCGGCTCCTGTGGTTCACACATCGTCTGAGAGCTCAGTCAGTCTCTTCTGAGGATGAGAAGAAGAAAGGCAACCAGCCAGCAAACGCCAGCTTCTTTCTGACAGAGACCGAGACACCGAAGGATCTTCACGAGAAGGACGAGTTTGCAGCAAAAGAGGTGGAGGAGTTTCGGGAGACGACCATTTTGGCAGTCAAGTGGTTCGGCGGCGGTGATCAAGGAGACGAGAAGCTCCTCTGCGTCGGTGATGAGGAAGGTAAGTAACTGATTAAAGTCTTGTATTGCTAAACGAACCAAATCTGACGATGCATTTTTGGCTGTAGGGTACATCACGGTCTACGATTTCGAGTTGATGTTGAGTCGAATAGATAGGATCAATGAGCATTCCCACGCAGATGAAGCTACTGGTGGAAGACTTCTCCCGACCGAGTGCTTGCGAACGCTCCACCAGTGGCACACACATCGGTCTACTGCCATTCGGAGCCTCGAAGTCTTCAGAATCGGCGAACTCCAAGGCTCCGCCAGCGTGGTTGTTGCCAGCATGACTGAGGACGGCTGCATCTCGCTCTGGTCTCTCGGTGGTGAATTGGTCGGAAGACTCAACGAGCGACGACCACGAGTTTCGAGAAACCGACTCGACCCAAGACCACCAGTGAAATGGAAACTTCGCGTCGATGCCTCTGGAATGAAGCGCAGCGAGGCCGGCGAGGCGGAGCGCATGCTTCACAGAGTTGAGCACAAGCTTCACAGAGCGAAGGACGACCAGAGTGCTACGGCGAAGAGCGTCAATCAACAGCAACTTGCTGTTGCCAGTATCAGAAGAAACACAATGGGCGACGCCCCCACGAGACGGAGTCCTCGCATCACCAGCCGAATGCCGAGTGTGTCGTCCATTAGGTCGCCGTTGCTCAAGTTCTAAGTCTCAATGCATGGCCTTTCACCAGGGATGCGTGTTATACTGTAATGCACAATATCGTCTCCAAAGGCTAATCTCAAAATTGGTGTATTCTCATTTGTTTAAGGTTTGAAATGGAGCAAAATTGCACATCAAAGTCAGCGAACCTACTTCCTACAGCGCACACTCGAACCATTTGACAGGCTTCTGTGCCTTGTCGAAGAGCGCGTCGCCGTTGTGCAGCGTCGTATCGGCGTGGTTGAGCTTCGCGCGGTAGAACGGGCTCGCGTAGTCCTCCTTAAACTGCGAGGCCGGGAGGTCGGCGATGCAACTCTTGAACTCCACGACGCCGTCGTTCTCGCCCTTGTGCGGGATGAAGATGCCGCCGGCGAGCAGGCCGGCCCACTCCTTTGAGAGGAGGCCGTTGTAACTGTAGCCACAAACCGAGGCGCTCACGTGCGCACTGTGCACCTTGCGCGCAGCCGCGTACTGCGCCGACTCCGCGGCCGAGCAGTAGTTGCCGCCGTCGTATACGAGCGACTTGCGTGTCGTCGTGCCTGGGCACTGGCCGATGAGGCCTCCGAGCGACTTGAGGATGTTCTGGCCGACGTTGCCGCCGTCGCAGACCATGCGGATGAGGTCCGAGCCCATGGAGCCCGTGAGCGGGCCGCTGAGGTCCACCCACTGGGCCGTCTTGCCCAGCGAGCACTTACCCGTGGCCACGGCGCCGGCGAGCTGCAGGTTGCCCATGGAGTGCGCGACGATGATCGTGTCCTCGATCGTCTTGGTCGCGTTGTCGCTCTTGGGGCTCATCGAGAGCGCGTAGTCGCACGTCGTCTGCTGGAGTTTGTCGTCCGTCCAGGCGTTGTCGACCGTGTTCATGAGCGCAAATTTGAAGGACGAGCAGCATGGCGCGTGCTTCTTAACCTCGCCGAAGAACGAGTAGTCGTCCACGAGACCGCCATCTTCCTTGACGTCCATACCGTGGAAGAAGAGGCAGGGCTTCGGCGTACCCTTGCACGCGCACGTCGAGCTCGCGAGGCTCACGCTCTGTGCCGCCTGGCGCAGCGAGCGGCGGAACGTCGAGTTCTGCGGCGAGCCCCAGAGCAGACCGAAGGATGAGAGCTCCAGTGGGACGGAGTTCTGGGCGATCGAGGCGCAGCCCGAGGGCGCGTTCGCGGGCTTGGCGATGGCCGCGGTCTCCTTCAAGTAGCTGAACTCGATGTCGAGGTCTTCACCGAAAGCCTTGAACGAGCCGTCACTATCTGTCGCCGTGCAGAGCACGTAGTCTTCGCCGGCGAACGTGGCCTTGAGGAACGAGCCCTTGGGGCACTCGATCTGCTGCTCCGTGTTGACGTTCGAGACTGGCACAGCGCCCGTGATGGCTTCGAGCACCTGGTGCACCGGAGGGAAGAGCGAGGTCGAGAGGCACGTGGTGGAGGCGTTCGCAGAGGACTCCACCGAGTGGTAGGGGACGCCGTCCACGAGCACGTACTTGTGGGTTGCGCCGTCCTGCACGAAGGTCGCGACGCCGTTGAAGGACACAGTCTGGGCGCCCGAGGCATCCGCGGTCGACACGACCGGGTTCACGAGCACGTCAAAGTCCGAATAGCCGTGCACGGCCATGGAGCTACGCTTGACGTGGAACGCGAGCTTGAGCGACGTGATGGACGCATCATCAGCCGCATTGGTGCCGGTGAGGAGGGCGGTGGCGGCGCAGAGCGCGAGCGTGAGGCTGGAGCGGAGGACCATCTTGAGGCGTTGAGGCTTCCGAGGCGAATTGCAGAGTGAGAGAGGACCGAGTAGGGATGAGATGAGAAGAGAGGATTAGGACTTCACCAGTTGCGGTTACGGTGGGAGCCATCATCAGAGACTTGGGACTCGGGCTGCGGAATGAAGGAGATAATCTATCTATCTCTCCTGTGTGAAGATACAAATCCTTCGTGGACAACCCAACGAAAGTCAGGAGAGCCAACCGAGTCGTCCATCCCCGTTATCAGCATGCCAAACTTGCAAAAACGGATCGAAGGTGATGGCCTGAAGATCAAGTGAAAACTGATTCTTTGTTTGAAAATTCATATATCAAAGGATACTATGTTATGAAGGTGTATTCGTACTGAATAGTTCAAACCGATCGTCTCGTGTGGCAAGCGACTACGCAATTATAGAGGTTTGGTGGTGGTGTCATGTTGCTCCCGCGACATTTCTCAACGGAGTTCAAAATCAGGACAACCAGCTACAATTTTCAGCCAATTATCTGTCGCTATTGAATTATCGACCAATTATATCGCACGTTCCTCTTTTCAAAAAAAGGGAGCAAAATGTCAAAAAAAATAATCAGCAGCAAACATATATGCTGTGGGAGCGAACCAGGACTCAACAAGTTCATAAGCACACACATGGTAGTGGCTTGGCAAACTGTATAGGCTGCTACGCCGAACGAGCTCGAAATGCTCAATGCACTACAGATGGTAATCGTACACACTTTCGTCGACGACGACGCTTTCGACGTCCAGAGAATGTCGCGAAGCTTCTTCGAAAAGCGAATCCGACTCAATCCGTTGATTACCCCCACGCTTTGTGCAAATTTGAGGAGGACGGCGAGTTTGGCGTCGATCTACAAATGCTGATCCAGTCAACACACCTCTAATATCTGGTAGCTCACGCAAGAGTTCTTCCACTGGAATCAACTGAGCAAAGCTAGAATGTTTAGTACACAGGCTTCCATAGAGAGATAGAGAAATACATACATCTCTAATTTGAGTTGATGGTCCGCCTTCGGCGCTTTTCGGCATGTCGCAGCTTTTTGATGTTTTGAGCATTTCAGAAGCTTCCAAATGACGCGACGGCACTTCTATGCTTCGTCAGCCTCGCAATGCGCCTCGCATCCGTCAATCACAAGCAAACTGAGGTCTGGAGCTGTGTTTCCGAAGTCTCCTGGGCGGTTGGCAAGAACAGTTGACTCGGTTTGTCTTCAGCTATTACTACCTCTGGGATTGCTTTTTAAAGCGAAAACCTCGAGTTCATCAACCTCCGAGTCAGCCCAGGTCTCCATTTTCATCCGCGACGGAACATGGACGGATTTCTCAGGCTTGTTGTTGATCCACACTGAACTGAAAAGCGTCCACAATAGACAGGGACCCTGCTGTCAATGGGGCTCTCCAGTTCGTATCAAAACAGCTCCACTCCAGTTCGTATCAAAACAGCTCCACTCCAGTTCGGTGTAAATGTAATAGTCGATACATTACAGTACAAATCATCTCGCTCAAGCACCAGATCTGCTCTCTGTGCCGGTGCGCTCAGCTCAGCTCACTGACCGATCGTTGTGTCGTGGCCATCAAAAGCTGTCGCTCAGACGAAACACGCATAGCGTAACGTAATTCTCGATAATCAAGAGCTCTTGAGCGATTACTGTACAACAGCATTGCTGCGGTGTTGTGCTAAATACTCCGAAGTTTGGATTGCTTTCCACCGAGAGCTTCTGGGGGGGGGGGGGGGGG
>JAADWP010000407.1:0-23807 GCA_023336215.1 Globisporangium iwayamae
CCTGCACGTGGACTGCTGCAACTGCACGACGGAAGCGGAGAAACCCGCACATTAACTCCCGCACCGCGCAGCTCTGGGATCTTGTTGCCTAAGGGCCACGCCCACTTCTTACTTTCTCTTCGGTCGGTTAGAAATCGAAGCCCGGTAACAAGCCGCATTTGAAGATCCTTGACTAAGTCAGCAAGCTAGTAAAATGCAAACACCGCCACAGGGTTAGCATGAAGCTCGCACACACACAATAGAAAGCGGATCATGCCAGTACGTACACGATCGTGAGTCACCAAGTGCATGCAGATGTCCAGTGTATGTTTGGCGCGTCCTATGATCTCGAGCAGGTCGTCCAGCGGACTCTTCTCCTCTCTGTCGTGTGAGTGAAGACAGTATTCGTCCTCGCAGACTTGGTCGTGTGCAACGGCCCCACACAGCGATCAGGCTGGAAAGCTGATGGTTCTCTGATAGGATTCCATTTGTGACGGGTGCAGCTCCACATTCACCACAAATTCGGACTCACCCCCTCCTCCATATTTGTACCCTGCCTCCTCGTATTCCCCACCCCGTTCGGCAAGGTCGGCATTGGCAAAGTTTCGTTGCTCGCCAAGTTTCTCTTGATTCTCTGTTAACTGGGGCACAATGCGGATGACGGTAGGGGCGGGTTCTGCCCTTTCTAGGATAGCAGTGGCGGGCTCGTCACGGCCAGGAACGCACCTCGTCCGAGTAGAGCGGGACACGCCCAACGTACGGACCACGCGCTCTTTGCCAAAGCCGGGTCGGATTTTGAGCACGAGGCGGGTTACAGTCACCATGTCGAAGGTGATGCAGCGATGAGTGCGTCGCGGCATCTCTCGTTCTTGATGTCGCTCCAATCCTTCATGAGCGAACTGTGCGCAAATAGAACCCAGCTCAAGCAATTCCGTGTCAAAACTGGGTGTTTGTATTTGCTTCGGGCTCAGGTCGCTCAGAGAAAGGGCAGCGAGATGGGTAAGTAAAGTCGACACCAGTTTTCTCCGTATAAGTGACTTATTTTAGTATCTGGTGCCTAAAATACATTTTCTCTTGTTTCTTCTACGAGCAAGAGCTCTCTTTGCGGAGCCACGCAAACGGGGCTCTTCTTCATTTCCGGATTCGTCCTCAAGCAGGCACAACTTGCTCTCCTCAAGCATCCTCCTTCCCCACCTCTTCTATCTTCTCGCTCGCAATGGCTGCTGACCTGTGGTGGCTGGGCGTCGCCGTCCCTGGCGCCGTCGTCGGCCTCATCGTGCTCGTAAGTCGCGCGTAGCAGCGGCGCACGCTCTGCTCTGCTCAGCCACTCGCCCCTGCTTGTCCACATTGCACCACGCTGTCTGTCGTTGCTAACTGCTCGCTTTCTATCTGCGTTGTGTGTCCTTCCTTCTTTGTATGTATGCGCAGTCGTACGTCTGGACGAAGGTCACCGCGCCGGGCTTCAAGGTCGACGGCAAGCACGTGTTTATCACCGGTGGCAGCACGGGTCTCGGTCTGGCGCTTGGCAAGAAGTACGCGGCGGCTGGCGCCAAGGTATCGATCGTCGCGCGCGGCCTCGCGAACCTCGAGGCTGCCAAGGTCGAGATTGAGGCCGTGAGCAAACACAAATCGTCCGTGTTCATCCAGTCGTGCGACGTGACCGACTTCGCTTCGGTGCAGAAGGCCGTGGACGCTGCGGTTAAGTTCCAGGGCCGCGCGACGGACCATGTGCTGTGCTCAGCTGGCGTCTCGCACCCGGGCTACTTCTTGGAAAACGACGTGAGCGTGTTCCACAAGATGATGGACCTCAATTACTTTGGCACGCTACACGCGATCAAGGCAGCGCTCCCAGCCATGGTGGCGCAGGAGGAGGGCGGCCAGATCGTGCTCGTGAGCTCGGGGCTCGCGCTCACATCCTGGATCGGCTACTCGCAGTACTCGGGCTCCAAGTACGCGACGCGCGGCCTCGCCGACTCGCTGCGCAATGAATTGCTGGCCTACAACATCCGCGTGAGCATCTACTACCCGGGCAACATCGACTCGCCCGGCTACCTCGAGGAGGAGAAGACCAAGCCCGAGGAGACCAAGACCATCGAGGGTATCAGCGAGCTCACGCACCCGGACGACGTGGCGCAGTCGCTCATCGACGGCATCGCCAACGGGCAGTTCAGCATCACGAACGAGGTCATGATCTTCTTCCTGCGCGTGATCGCCAACGGCGTGGCCCCGCGCGTGAACAGCATGCTCGAGATGGTTTTGCTGCCGATTATCATACCGATCCAGATCGGGTTCGGCTTCTTCATGGACTTCACGGTCAAGCAGGCGGCCAAGAAGAAGGCGCTCAAGAACAAGAAGGAATAGGTTGACAAGAGAGGGGGTATAGGACGAGTTCCTGTTGTTGTTCTCACTTAGCTAGCTATAGCGCTTGCACTATCCTCCATACTGGTGGATGGGGCGGCTGTTACTTAAGATCCACTGAGCACAGGTATCATCACTATCAGTCCATTGTGCGTATCCTGTTTGCTCTTGTTTAGCGCGTAGTATGTGGGAACTGTTGATGAACTTAACCGCGGCGCTTGCTGAGCCGCCAGGCGTCAGGCGGGTTGAAGCGGTCGTAGAGCGGCTCGATCTTCTCGTTGCGCTTGCGTTTGGTGAGCTTGGTCGGGTCGCCCTTCTTGAAGAAGGCGGGCGCGAGCTCCACGAGCCACTTGGGCTCGATCGTCATGATGTTGCGCATGTACTCCTTGGTCGTGAGCACGAGCTCGTGGTAGAGCACCCACTCAGGGCTCTTGTTGAAGAGCGCACTCGACGGGTGGATGTACACGGGTTGGCCCTCCACCATGGTGCGGTAGCCCTCCTGCGGGTCCTTCTTGGCCGTGTTGGCGAAGTACCCGGCCACGATCGCGCGCCGCACCTTGTTCAGGTTCTTGCCGCACGACACGACGTCCATCTTGTAGCGGTCGAGGATCGAGAGCAGCTGCTTGCGCACGTCCTGCGCGCGCCGGATGGCCCGCGCCTGGATGAAGTTGTCGTAGCACCACGGGTTGGAGAATTTCGAGTTCTTCCACGCCTCGTACACGGCCAGCAGCGTCAGGTGGTCACCCTCGGGCTGGTGGAACTTGGCCTTCTTCTGGTCCGCCTGCGCCTGCTTCTCCTTGGGTCGGAAGAAGACCGTCTCGACCGACATCATGGCCACGATCGTCAGCACCTCCTCGGCGCACCCGAGCACCACGGACGTGAGCAAAACCTTGGCGTTCTTGGGTTCCACGGGGAACTCGGCCATCTTCTTGCCCAAGCGCGTGAGCAATCCCTCGTCGTCCAAAGCGCCTAGCGCGTACAGATTCTCGAGCGCCATGACCAGCGCCTGCTGGGGCGGCGGGTCCATAAAGTCGAAGCCCATGAGGTCGTTGATGCCCATAGCCTTGAGTTGCAGCACGACTGAGCCGAGGTTCGCGCGCTGGATCTCCGGCACCGTCGTCGGCAGCATCTCGTTCTTGTACGCGTTCTCCGTGTACAGCCGGTAGCACTTGCCCGGGCCCGTGCGGCCGGCGCGCCCCGCTCGCTGCCGCGCTGACGCCTGCGAGCACGGCACCACCACCAGCGAGTCCATGCCGATCTTTGAGTTGAACGCATTCTGCTTGCAGAAGCCTGGGTCCACCACATAGTAGATCCCGTCGATCGTCAGCGACGCCTCGGCAATGTTGGTGGCCACAACGCACTTGCGCGAACCCTTGGGCGCCGGCTCAAAGATGCGCGACTGCATCTCCGACGGCAGCGCGCCATACACTGGGAGGATGATGAGCTCCGGCGCCAGCGCGCGCTCCTGCAAAGCCTTGATGCGCTGGTAGAGCACCTCGCAGGCCGTGTCGATCTCCTCCTGACCCGTCAGGAACAACAGGATGTCGCCCTCGGGCTCCGACAGGTGGATCTGCATCACGCATAGCAGCGACGCGTCCAGGTAGTCCAGCTCCGGCTCCTTCGTGTATAGGATTTCGACTGGGAACGTGCGGCCCGGGATCGTGAAGATCGGGCAGTCGAAGAAGTACCGTGAGAACTTCTCGGCGTCCAGCGTCGCCGACGTTACAATGATCTTGAGGTCCTTGCGCTTGCGCACGAGGTCCTTCAGCAGCCCGAAGAGCACGTCCGTGTTGATCGTGCGCTCGTGGGCCTCATCCAGCATCAGCGCACTGTACTTAGCTAGCGTGTTGTCCGCCAAGTACTCTCGGAGCAGCATACCCTCTGTCATGTACTTGATCACGGTCTCCGGCGACGTGCAGTCCTCGAAACGCATCGAGTACCCGACCTCCTGCCCCAATTCACAGCCAAACTCCTCAGCGACACGCTTCGCCACAGAGGACGCAGCCACACGACGCGGCTGCGTGCACCCGATGATTCCAGTGGACGTGAGACCCATCTCGGCCATGTACTGCGTCATCTGCGTGGTCTTACCCGACCCGGTCTCGCCGATCACAACCAGCACCTGGTTCTCTGCAATGGCCTTCATCAACTGACGCTTGAGCTTGTAGACTGGAAGACTCTCGCGCTGCTCGCGGATCGTCTTGTTCGACACGATGCCGTACGAGAGGTTTTTGCCCACGGACTTCTGCTTCCACTCGGGCATTTCGAACGTTGAGCCCATGTTGATACCGCGCAGCTCCTGCGCAAAGTGGCGCTCACCAGCCTCGGGCATCGGATCTTCCCACGGTCGATTGAGATCTTTCGGAATCGAGTCGATCAGCTGATTCGCCTGGGTCTGACGCAGTTCACGGCGTTCTTTCGCGAGGTTCGACTGCGTCATCGCAGCGCGCTGCATCGAGCCGTCCGGGTTCTTCACGATCTTCACGGGCGACGCCTCGCGGTTTAAAAGCGTCTGACCACGCAGGAAGATCGGCTCGTCCTCGTTCAGCTCCACTTCAAAGTTCTCCTCCGTCGGCTCAACGCTCATGAGGCCGTGGTCTTCGTCGAACGTTGGGTAGTCTTCGATCGAGAGAACGCCCGAGTTGATCAGCTGGCGCGCTTCCCAGCGCTCAGGCGACGACATGCGCTTCGCTGCGCGCTGTGGCTTGTCGTCGTCTTCCTCCTGTTGGTGGGAGCTGTGCATGCCTGGCGCCGACGGGTTGATCCACGAGCGGTGATCCGTCGAGCTGTTGTCGAGGCGAGCGCGCTGTGCGCCGTCGTTCGAGCGCATGGGCATGAGATCTTTGCCCGACTGCTGGTCGACATCGCGGATCGAGAGCGAGAGCTTGCCGCCCGTGTTCGAGATCACCTTCACCTTCACTTGTTGTCCGCGGCGGAACGCGTCCTTTACGCTCGCGATGCGCTGCGTCGAGACGTTCGAGACGTGCACGAGCCCTTCTTTCTTCTCGGTTACGCCATCCAGCTCCACGAACACGCCAAAGTCCATCGTCTTGCTCACGCGACCATCATAGATACCGTAGAGCTCCACCTCGCGCGGTCTGCTGCTTCCCCCTCCACCGCCTCCGCGTCGATCGCTGTCCCGTCGATCGCTGTCTCGTGACGCGCGGCTTCGTCCGAACTCATCTCGGTCGTCTCGTCTCGAGCGGCTTCTGTCACTGACGCCACGGTCGTCGTCATCATACCGACGACTGGTGCTCTGTCGGCGGTCACGTGGCTCCGATCGCGATCGCGATCGCGAGCGTCGGCTTCTGCCTCGTCCACGGTCGTCCCGGTCGTCGTCACGTCTGCGGTCTCTGCGATCAGCGCTTCGGCTGCGTCTCTGCTGGTTGTGATCTCCTCCTCTGTTGTATTCATTCTTGCTGTTGGCAGACGTCGTCGTGTTGGACTTCACCACGTCGTCATCCTTGATGTCCGCGCCGGCGATATCTTTCATGGTAAGCTGCTCGGTTTCGCCAATGTCGTACTTCTTGGCCTTCATGTCGTTGCCCGCACGCACAGATCCAATGCCAGACGCCTTCCCCTTGCCACCGGGTTTGTGCGGCGCCATGGTGTTCACGATACGGTACAAGTTCTCGGCGAGCGACGGCTGCAGCGGCAGGTCGTTCTCCTTGATGGCCGCGAGGAAGCGCGTGCTGCTGGCGCTCTCGCGCACCATATCGATGATAAACTCGGCGAGCGTCTTGTCGCTCATGCCCAGGTGGTTCTCCAGCTCCATGCAGATCTTGGAGACCAGACTCAGCTCCTGCAGCTTCTCCATCTTTGCTGCGCTGCTCTCTGTCTGTCTCTTCCCCTCCTTCGCCGTTTGGTGCTGCGTTCGCTCCACGGAAAGCAAAGCAAAGCGAATGCAACTCTGCTCGCTCTCTGGAGCGACTCACATTGCGTTCTAGACGATGTTTCATACTGTGATTTATATTTCCATCTGGGACGCGGTAAGATGACTGCCATATATGGTAGAGCGCTCCACATCTTTTAAAATGTACCCCTAATCACCGTTCTCAAAGCCTACATTTATGGGAGCCACGTTAAAACGGGAGCCAAACCGCAATCACTCCTTGTTTTTTACTTGGAAATAAACCACTGCTGTCCCGATACTAGAGTGGTACACACTAAATGAATCAATTTACTACCATATAAAGTGGTGCACACGACTTCTCATGGTTGACTGTAGTTTGATTGGCTTGTTTGCAAAATGACAGCGCCAAATTGCTTTCAGCGTCCCACTGATCAGAACAGAAATGGACGAAGGCCGCCCAATGTCGGCGGACATGCCGGGCGCTCTCCACAGCGCCGCGTACGCACCGCCACCGCCGCAGCACCTGCTATCCGAGGCCGCGCTGTTGCAGATGCGGGCGCACCACCACCACGTAGCATCTGCGGCGGCCTATGCCTCCTTCGGAGACGACCCGGAACACCAGAGCGCGAGCGAGGACCAGAACCCGAATGAGGACGCGACGTCGTCACCGACAGGCTCGTCCGGATCGTCCAAGGAGAAGTGGAGCAAGCGCCATGTGTGCAGCATCCCCGAGTGCGGCAAGAGCTTCGACTCCAAGTGGGCGCTCATCAGGTACGTATCGCAATGCCATCAGCTTTCTTTTGTGCGTGTGCGTGTTTGACTGTGGGGATATGGGGAGGGGGGAGGAAATGGGTGTTTAGTATGCGACTTGAAGGTGGAGACGACGTTATCCAAGTGTCCACATCTAATCATCTACGCACACGTATATGTACATGTGTGTTGTTACTGTAGACACATCCGCGTCCACACGGGCGAGAAGCCGTTCCCGTGCACGTTTCCAGAGTGCGACAAATCATTTGCGGAGAAGTCGGCGATGACTCGGTATGCTAACTTCCGGCGTCTTGCTCTGCATTTATCAAGTCTTAATGGATAGTCACGACTCACCACGACTCATTGCGTTACGCTTATGATTTCCGTGACAGCCATCTGCAGACGCACTCGCGCGACAAGCCGTTTAAATGCACGGAGGCAGGCTGCACGAAGAGCTTTAAAGGAAAAGACTATCTCGGTGCGTCCTGTGTCGAAGTCAACATGGGTTTCATGGTATTTCTTCGGCAGTGAACAGAGTTAACTAACTATAAACTGTTTTTTGTGTGTGGCCTTGTGCAGAATTCCACCTGAAGATCCACTCGGAGGGTAACCCGTACTCGTGCGATCATGAGGCCTGCTCCAAGACCTTTTGCAGCCCGAAGAGCTTGAAGAAACACATCCGCTTATGGCACAACCCAGGCGGGAAGAGCACGTCCATGTATGCTTTTTCAAAATGGCTGGCTATGTATCGTCAACTTGGTTCAGATACTGATACTGACACTGCCTGGCATTTTTCCATACAGGGAGCAACAACTGCGCGAGCGTATTATTAAGATGGCGACGAGGAACAAGGAGAAGACGCGGAAGTTCGAGGCCACGATCCGCAACTTGATGGAGGAGAACGAGGACCTCAAGCGGAGATTGATGGAGATGGAGCAGTCCCAGGCCATGAAGCGATCCTGAGCTGGCATTTTATGGATGCTGTTATTCTTTTAAAATCGCTGGAGCACGTGTTTACCCAACGTCACCACAGATCTAGGGTCTGTGAGCACCAGTGTATGTATGTTTGTACATGCATGCTGTACGCCTCGAGTTTTCGCGTTTTATAAATATTCCAACCAGCTTCTTGGCGTACGTGGAACGAAGAGGAAACCACTTTGCAGAGTCAAGAAAGGCATGACAAGCAGAATACAAAATGTCTTTATGAGTAAAACAGTCGTGTGAAACATGGATGCTGATGAGACTGCAGATGCACGAAGAAGAGAACCTCGGTCAACGCCGACGAAGGCCTCCAAGATTTGGTTTGTGTTTTGTTTCTCATTTCCATATTCAATAAACTAACCGAGGTGAAGAAAATGACGCAGGGAGGGGGGATATATCTGTGTTTGCCACCGCAATGCAAGCGCATATCATGCAATGCACTACTCACTGCCTTGGGTTGGTTGGTTGCCTGTTCCTAAATCGCGGCTGCCTGTGGACTGACTGCTTGTGGGTGGACTGACAGGCTTATGCGCCTCGCGGCTTCGGGCCGCCGGCCGTCTTGGCCATAATGATCTGGTCCACGCGTAGCACTGTGATGGCCGCGTCCGCGCCGAGTCGGATCGCCGACAGCTTTGTCTGCAGGTGGTCCCAGATGCCTTTACTTAACGCGTCGCTAATCACGTGGGTCTTCTCCTCGTCCTAGAATGTCATTGGAAACACACGATACAACATAGTGGGTCAGATTCCAATCGATCTCCAGCCATTTCCAGCACCATTAACAAAACCAATTTCCACAAAATAAACAAAAAGTAGACGTACATCGACGTCGACACCGGCGTTCACGTTGCCGGCCGCGTGGGCCGCGTACAGGCTCGAGATGACCTCCGTGGCCATCTTGCCGGCGTTCTCTGCTAAGATGCGCGGCACAATCTCGAGTGCGTCACCGAACTTCTTGATCGCGTACTGGTCGAGACCGGGTGTGGCTTCGCCGAAGCTCTTGACCTGGCGCGAGAGCTCCACCTCCGTAGCGCCGGCGCCGGCCACGAAGCGCGGGTCCTTGCACGCCGCCTTCACGCAATTCACGCCGTCATCTACAGCAAAACAATAACAGTATGTGAGCCACTGCGTCATCACCAATAGAGTTCAAGAGAACTCAGGCAGGTCACGTACCGATGGCACGCTCGATGTCGTTCAGCACGTTCTCCGTGCTCGCGCGCAGAATGATGGTCGAGATCTTGGCGTCCTCCTGCTCCTGGTTGAAGACCGTCACCTTCTTGCCGCCGATCTCCTTGACGCTCACGCTGTCGCAGAAGCCCATCTCGTCTGGAGTTGGGGCGCCGAGGCGCACAAGCGCGTTCGCGTTCACGGCGCGGCAAAGGCGGCGCAGCTCCCACTTGGACTGGATCTTGACGGCCAGCAGGTTGTACTTCTCCAGAAAGTGAAGCGCCATCTCCGAAATTGAGCCGCCCGACACGACGACCGTCGCGCCGCTCTCGGCGATGCCGCGGATCGCCTCATCGAGACGCTCCTCCTCGCCCTTGTTGTAGTTCATGAGCTCGCTCGCATCCTTGATGAGCACGGTGCTCTTGGCCTCGGTGGCCGAGACCTCGATGCCGCAGCCGAAGATCGCGATCTTGGCGTTCGATGCCTTCTTCACGTTCCCCTCGGTGTCGCGCTGCACGACCATGCCCTTGATGACCGTCGAATCGTAGAGGTTGCCGCCGCGAATCTTACACACACGGATGTTGTCGACGTTGATCGACGGCTTCTTAGGCGCACTCGGCATGACGTTGAGCGCGGCCTCAGCCACGAGCTTGGCGAGCAGCTCCTCGTAGCCGTACTGCTTGGACGCGAGTGCGGTCTTGATGCCCTTCTGCAGCTCGGCGCTATCGCGAATGTTCTCGATCTGCACGCTCTGCAGCGACTCGAGCACCTGGATGCACTTCTCGTACGCCTTCTGGTAGCCCGTGACGATCTCGCTCGCGTGCAGCCCCATGCGCAGCAGGCTCGCGGCCTCGAGCAGCAGCTCGCCCGCGAGAGACACGGCAAGACAGGTACCGTCACCGAAATCGTTCTCCTGCATCTTGGCGGCCATGACGACCATGCGCGCCGCCGGGTGGATCACCTCGAGTTCCTTGACGATCGTCGCCGTGTCGCTCGTGACGAAAATTTTCTCCAGGTGGTTGATCACGAGCTTGTTCATGCCGTTTGGGCCGAGCGACGAGCGCGTGATCGCCGCGAGCTGCTTGACCGCGTCGATGTTTTTCGCCACGGCCTCGTCCACGCCCTCAAAGTGCTTGTGGCCATCCTTGAGAAGCGACGAGAGCCCGCCGGCGACGTTCAATCCCATGGACTTGGACATGGTGCGGATGGCGTGTGTATGAGGAAGAAGGGGGTGTCGCTCGTGTGTTGGGGCGTCGCGCTCGATCGATCGATCTTGTGTTGTACCGAAAGCGAAATCTTCATCACCACAGCCCCACCACACGACGTGGGAGTTTCCAAGGCATACAAAACCCAAGTTACAGCTCTCTGGTCAAATAAAGTATTTTGTATGAGGAGCTTGGGAGCTGAACAATGTGGCTTATAGTGGGGAAAGAAAATAGTAGCCCCAGTAGCAGTATTCCTTTTTGCTGTCAATCAAAGAGTCATCATGGAGGACCCCACTCACACGAAGCAAGCACGTGGACGTCTTGCACGTCCAACACTTTCCAATATTCAACACCTCGCTCCACTGTTTCAATGACTGCTAATCGCACAGCACTGTATAACGCAACACGGCACACGCTCACTCCAGCTCATGGAGCTGGCCGAAGAAGTCGCCCGCGATGCAAATCAGCACGTTGAGCGCCTTGAGCTCCTGGTTTTGAGCCACATCGGCATCCGCGCCTATGGACAGCTCGCTCCGCAACAACCAGCAGCGACGCAGCAGCTGTCGGATCGTCGCGGCCACGCCCGCATGCACAGGCTTGTCAAGCCGCGCGAGCAGTGCGTAGATCCAGACGCCACGCGCGCGAGAGAGAGCGGACTCATCCTCCAGCCAGTTCGTGTGGTACTCGAGCAGCCTCCGCGTAAGCACCTGGTCGAACTGCAGCAGCAAGCGCAGGTGTGGCGGCGTGCCCACTGCCTGTGTATCGGGCTTCCCGAAGAAGAACACCTTCCAGCCGTCACCATCGCTCATCCGCGGCACGTCTGTTCGTAGTGATGTCACATTGCTACTGGAGCTCGTCAATTGAAATGCTATATTGCTGTCGTCATCGTCCGCATCTTCAGGCTCTTCTGTGTCCGGCGGACCGAGGGCCTGCCATCGCGCGATGAGCTGCCGCAGCTCCGCAAAGTCCGCTAGCAGTGTGTTCTTCCACTGCTCACTGGGTAGTAGCTTCTTGTCCACAGTGTCGGCAAAAGATGGGATCGACGGCATGTTGGCGGTCTGCTTGGCGTCGAACTGCCGCGGATCGATGTCCGACACCACGACGTCCGGGATGCCCTCGGCCTCGATGCGCACGCGCCACAGGTACTCCTGTACATCTGCAGGCGGGATGCCCTGTTGCATGCGGCGCAAGATCGCCTGGATGTCCACCGAGTCCGCGCCGGCGACGGGAAGCACCGCGGCCATCATCTTTCACTCTTTGCTCGCTTGCTGCTGCTGTTGGTTGTTGATCCGACATTGCCGAGCCAAGTGAAGCCGCGCTTTTTGAAGCCCAAACGGCAAATGACAGAAAGATCAAACGGCAGTTTATATTCTGCACATGCTCTACGCTACAATGTTTCTAAAAACTTCAGCATATGCTCTTGACAAGACTGCTCAAAATTCAGCCGCAATTGCTGACCATTTTCACTGGTGAAAGGCCATTTCGCAAGCCAAGAGCGCACTCACGAGCGTCTCGCCACCAGCCCAGCAGCTTCCACATAGCACGAAAGATGGCGAACGCGAACCCACTCCGAGCCGTGACCCAGCTACAGGAGGTCGTACACTCGCTCGCGCCGGTACTGCGCCCGCAGATCCTGCCCAAGGGCGCCGCCTACGGCCTTGACCTCGTGCTCGGGCTCTGCAAAACCGCTGAGCAGAAGCTCGAGCTACGCGCGCTCATTCAGGACGCCAAGCCAGCGAGCAACAGCGAAGAAGACGACGAGTTGGAAGCGCAGGTCGTCGGCACCTTTGATGTAGAGAAGAAGGTGTATAATATCGAGAAGGTGGTGTGGATGAAGCAGCAAGACGCCGTCGTCCACGAGTTCGCGCGCTTCCTGGAGCTGCAGCTCGACGACCCTGAAGAGGTACAAAAAGCAGCGATACGTGTGTAGCATTGTATGAGCGAGCTATGAGTCACTCGTGCGCCCTGTGGGCTAACATGACCATGATGTCTTGTATACACAGGCGAAGCAGATTGTGGCGCACTTCCTAGAAGCGAACGGCCATGCGGCAGACAACATTTTGGCGGCGGAGCAGTGCTTCAACGCCGCGTTCGCACTGCAGACGATCCTCCGCGCGTTCCCACGCCCGCCATTCGCAATAGGTGGTGTGCCAGTTGAGATTGACGAGGACACGAGTATCGCGAAGGCGTTTGCACCGCTCTTTGGCGCCAAGAAGGCGGCGCAAAAGGCAGACAAGAAGAGCAGCAAAAGCAGATCCAAGAAGCGCAAGAGCACCTAAGCGCAGCGTATATTGCGGTGTGGGATTTGACCACTGGCCAATTGCTCACTCTGGTTATGCTCCTGCTGCTGGAAGCCGAATAGAGATAATGAATATGATGCATGGGTTTGAAAACACACATACGCAAACGCAGATAGTTGTGGAGAGCTCGTAGCTGCTGAGGTCGCCCAGTCACCCAAGGAAGACGCCGTGCGCGCGAAGGTGAACCTGCAGGTGCATCGTCACGTCCTCCGGGTGTGACAGGAACGGAAAATCGCCAGCGTTCTTGATCATCGCCTGAGGTTCAACAGCATTCACACACAACAAACTTAGCAGGGAACGAAGGCGTCGAGTTAGCTTTGTGTTTGCATTTGACTCACTCGCTTTGCGCCCGGGTACCGCTGCAGCATCTGCTCTCGCAGCTCACTTGGGAGACTCGTTTCTTCGTGGCTCTACAGGCAGACAGAGTGGACGAAGTTCTATCAGTCGATCAGAGATCAACGGGATCTCCATGGTGTGAAGTGTAAGGTCAGGCAATAATAATCGACGCACGTCGATAAGGGTGATCTTGTCGTCGGGAAGCGAAAGCTTCCAGGTCTTTGGGTCGCATGTGAGGCAGTTGAGCGTCAGCCGAGACGCGATCTCCTTCTGCGGGAGCATATCGAGCTGAGCCAACAAGCGCAAGTAAAAATGCAACAATAAATCAGCACAAGAAGCACGCTTTACGCACTCTGCAGTAACGGAAGCGCAACAAACAGGACACCAACCTGTTCGACCATGTAATCGATCGCGTGCACGCGCGAGGGCGAGCGCTGGCTGTCGTTTGGAAAGTTCTCGAGCACGTATCTACTCATAACAATCAAATTGTTCACACAGCTTCGGATTGGAGACCGCAGTAGCATGCGCAGTACATGCAACCAGCCACGAATCCTCACTTCTTCAGGTAGAACTCGGGCATGTAGGGCAGCCTGACGAGCAAGCAAGTAAATCCCAAAACGTTAGTAGACCGGGTCCGGAGTAAACGAGTACGAATCGTAAAATAACTCACATTTTTATGTAGGATGGCGAGTTGGCACCAAAGAGC
This sequence comes from Globisporangium iwayamae, assembly GCA_023336215.1. Classification (NCBI taxonomy): domain Eukaryota; phylum Oomycota; class Peronosporomycetes; order Pythiales; family Pythiaceae; genus Globisporangium; species Globisporangium iwayamae. Next base: position 13,633 of record JAADWP010000407.1, read on the forward strand.
GTGGTGTCGCAGAAGCCCTGCGTCAACGCCAGCGATGCCACGCGCTGAGAGTAGCGTGCGGCATATCTCTGTGGTAAAAGTGTTCAATTAGAATGCTGCCATCTCGATAAACTAGACTGTACATCATGAAAAGAAGGAGAGTACTCACCTGAGCCAAGTAGGCGCCGAGCGAGACACCGTAGATGTGGACCTCTTGCACGTGGATCGCGTTCAGGAAGCGGTCGAAGCTGTGAATCCACTCGTCGTGGCTCCACACCGTTGGGTGCTGAACCTGCACGTAGTATACAGGCATATGCACATAGAGGAGAGGGTTTAATAACTCGAGTTCTCATATTCTATCCGATTTATGCACCAGTGGATCCAGATAGCACCGCGTCACGTACAGCGATCACTCGGCAGCCCTTCGCAGCGAGCGCAAGCATCTGGAGGTGGAAGCAGCGTGCCGAGCCGCTGGTGCCAGGAATGCACACGAGAGGCGGTGGCAGCGGTGCACCGCCGTCTCTTGTGCTGCTGCGAGCGCGTGCGGCAGCGCTCTGCTTGCCGCAGTCAAAGTACTCCCACGTGTGGCCGTCGTAGGTCGTCACACGCTGCCGTGCGACCTGCTGCAGGAACTGCTTCTCGCTGCTCTCGAGCGGATTCCTGCCGCCGTTCACGACGGTCGTGCGCATCGACGGGTTGCTGTTCGCTACGCGGCTCATCTCGATTGTTCGTCTTGCTTGCTTCTGATCTCCTTGGCACTCAGTTGCTTTCTGGGCGAATCTTCAAAGGGCGCTGCTCGTGAACCTTTGACACAGACTACTTAGAATATGTATCGATTTTCGTAGGTTTCTGAGCGCAATGTTTGTTTTGGTGTTGGTGAATGTGACGCGAAGGTAGCGTGTCGTTTGAGGACCAACCGATCGAGAATCGATGAGCTCACTTCCAACACTTCTCTCAATCAACCAGTCTCTGTGTGCGCGTCTCTCTCTCTCTCTACACACGCACACGATGGATGACGGAGGCTTCGTACTGAACATCGCGGCGTCCTCTGGTGCAGGCGGCGGCAGTCGCCCGGCGAAGAAGAAGAACTCGTTCCGCGCCAAGCAGACGGCCAAGCGCGCCAAGTTCAAAGCTAACAAGACGCAGCAGCAGGTCACCGCGCGCACGGGCAGTAACAATAACAGTGGCGGCAAGCTCAACACGAGCAGCGCTACCAGCGAATCGCCCAAGAAGCTCGCGAAGCCAGTGGATGCGGACAAGCAGCAGATGAAGAAGCCGGTGAAGGCAGCAGCGCCAGCCACAAAGAAGAATACGGACGACAGCGACGTGGACGACGACAAGCCACCAGCAGCGAGTGTGAAGAAGGCTTCCAAACGCCCATTAGCTGCTATTGCTGCTGATGACGCAGAGCAGGCAGCAGATGCGAACGACCTCTCGCGCTTCGACTCGGGCTCGGAATCGGACGACAACCAGCCGCCAGCCGTCGCACACGACGATAGTGATAATGACGACAACAACGACAACGACGAGAGCGATAACGAAGAGACCAATGAGCCGGAAGCTGTGGATGTCGATAACGATAGCGAGACGGTACCAGAAGCTCTTGCTGCTCCTCCAGTCACGGACGATGCTAGCAGCTTGCCCAAAGGCTTTGGTACACGCCGCAACCCGAACAAGGAGGCATACGATCCGGAGGACTTCACCAAAGTGCGCACGAAGATCGTGGACACGACTGCGGTCCTCGACAAGCCGCTCGAGTCGGCGTCGAGCGAGAAGATCTTTGCGGCTGAGAAGACCTTCGCGTCCATGCAGCTGCACCCGCGGCTCGTGCAGGTGCTCTCGAAGGCCGTGGGCGCCAACGGCTTTGGCTTTGAGCGGCCCACGAATGTCCAGGTCAAGTCGATCCCAGCGGTGCTTTCCGGTAAGGATCTGCTCGTGAAGAGTGAGACAGGCTCGGGAAAGACGCTCTCGTACCTGCTGCCCATCGTGCAGAAGCTGCAAGCCATCGAGCCGCGCGTGAGCCGCGACGACGGCTGCCTTGCGCTCATCTTGGCGCCGACACGCGAACTGTGTCTGCAGATCCTCGAGACAGCCAACAAGCTCATCCAGCCCTTCGTGTACCTCGTACCCGGTGCGATCATCGGTGGTGAGAAGAAGAAAGCCGAGAAGGCTCGCCTTCGTAAGGGCATTTGCTTACTTATCGCCACTCCGGGTCGTCTCGCCGACCATTTGGTGAACACACAGTCGTTCAACTACTCGAAGCTGCAGTTCCTAGTGCTAGATGAAGCCGATCGACTGCTCGACATGGGCTTTGAGAAGCAGATCACGCAGATCCTGAGCATCATCGATGGGAGTAACAACAGCAATAGCGATAGTGAAGATGGCTCGCGCAAGAAGGTGAAGCGCCAGAACATCTTGGTCTCGGCCACGGTCAACAGCGGCGTGCAGGAGTTGGCCAAGATGAGTCTCAAAAAGCCGCTCATGGTCGACGCCGACGGTGAGAGCGACAAACGCGGTGCGAAGCCCGAGCACGAGAACTTCTCGACGCCGCATCAGCTCATGCAGCACTTCATCCTCGTGCCGGCAAAGGCACGGCTCGTGGCGCTCACGTGCTTTCTGCGCCAGGAGCTCAACCACAACCCGAACACGAAATCCAAGATCGTCGTGTTCATGTCCACGTGCGACGCCGTGGACTTCCACTACGCACTCTTCGGCAAGACGGCGTGGCCCGCGAGCCGCAAGAAGAACAGCGACTCCCACAAGAAAGACGCGGTCGAAGCGGACGGCAGCAGCGCGCCAGCGGCCAACATCTCGAGCTCGCTCTTTGGCAGCAACGGCGCGGTCTTTAGGCTGCACGGTAACATCCCACAGCACGAGCGCATGACGGCGTTCAAGAACTTTTGCACGTCAACCAGCGGCGTGTTGCTCTGCACGGACGTGGCGGCCCGTGGACTGAATCTGCCGACTGTGCAGTGGATCGTGCAGTACGACCCGCCCACGGAGACGCGCGACTATGTGCATCGTGTCGGGCGTACGGCGCGTAGTGGTAATCAGGGCAGCAGTCTGCTCTTCCTCATGCCGTCCGAATCCGAGTACCTGGACCATTTGCAGAAGCATGGGCTCACGATGGCCGCACTGAGTCTGGAGAAAACGATCACGCGCGTGGGCAAGTACGGCGGCTTCATGCGCTCGAACAAGAAGCTCCCACACGAGGTGGTGCAGAGCGACCTGCAGTTTCTATACGACCAGACCGTGCTCGCCGACAAGGAGCTCTTCGCGTTGGCGTGCCAAGCGTTCCACTCGTTCGTGCGCAGTTACGCCACGCACACAAACGACACACGCGCGATCTTCCACGTGCGCAGCCTGCACTTTGGCCACATTGCCAAGTCGTTTGCGCTGCGTGAGCCGCCGGCGTCGAGCAAAGTGCGCGATACGGGTCGTAATGCCAAGCGCGGCACGCTGCAGAAGCGCAAGGAGCGGGATGAGAAGGAGAAGATGCTCGACGCCAAACGCGCCAAGAAGCAGCGCGACCAGCAGCGCCATCACACGCAGAACGTCTCCGAGTTTGCTGATTAAGGAGAGAGCGTGCGGTCAAATAGGCACACACAGGCACATAGAGTAAGCTAACAAGTAATAAGAGTGCGTCCCATCGATTTTGCATCGTTTCGTCTCCGCCATTGTTCGCCATCGTTGCACCGCACGACATGCTCGTTCGCAGTGAATTAGATATTTATATGAGCTATTGCATGCTTGTGTCGAAATCTGTGACGTGTGAGGAGCGCAAGTCACTTTCTGGGCGGAACTGTTTCTCGCCTGGGTGGTCTTAATTTGATCAGCATTAGCAAAAAGATGACCGACACCGCATCCACGGCAGTGTGGACGAGCTTCGCGGCGCTGCGCGTGGAGGTCGCGGCATGGACTGCGCAGCAAGTGGATGAAGTGCGTGCTGCTGTTGCTACTGTTACTCACTGGACGTTCATTTACTCACAGGGTTTGCATGTCAATTTGGCAGAGCAACATGGTCGTCGAGGGACAGCTCGTGCACCAGCGCCGCATCTCGTACGTGCACAATGCACTTGTTATGGCAACGCTTCCCGGAATCACATGGTGCTGATGACGCTTGTACTTGTTGCACATGCACAGGCGCAAGTGCTCATTCTACGACCTCGTAGAAAGCACCACGACCGCCAGAAGCACCACTGATGTGTCGCCCGCCACGCAAGAAGCAACGCCGCCGGCGTCACAGCAGCGCCTCGAAGTGATCCTCAAGATCATCGATAACGAGCTCTCGATTGACGAGGTGGACGCGATCCGCCACGGCGTCAACGTGGGTGACATCGTGCGCATCCATGGCTTCATCGAACGCACCAGCACTTCGATCCTGCTTCACGCGCGCAACATCACGCTCATGACTTCCTGGAAAGAGCTTCATCCAGGTAAATGCTATGCATGGACTGCACAAACTGCGTTTTTGTATGGTAGCTTATAACATACCCATTGCGTGCACTTGATAGGCGTGCCGTTCATGCCCGCGCCCACCGTCCGCAAAGACAACAGCGCACAGGCATCCAGTGCACCATCTGAGCTATCGCAGCCAGCCTCAGCGTCACACACCAGTCCCAGCAGCGACCTGTCACCGACCACAAGTAGCAATCCCACGACTGAGAGCGCCACAGGCACCAAGGTGGTGCACTGCAAGTTCTGGATCAACTCGCGCACGTGCCAGTACGGCGACAAGTGCGAGCTCGTCCACGTGGACGACGCCGGCCTCAAACAGGCGCGCGCCGCGTGGCTGCAGGAGCGACTGCATCTCAAGCGCATGCGCGCCAAGCTGGACGACGACCCACTGGACGCGCATGGCAAGAGCGGCAAGCAGCAGCGCGCGCAGGTGTTTGTTCAGTGGCTCGTGGACCATTTCGGCATTGAGTACTTATCCCAGGGCAAGGGGGTCGTGGACGTCGCCGGCGGCCGCGGCAATGTGTCTTTTGAGCTCTGGAACAAGCGCCAGATCCCGTGCACGCTCATCGACCCGGTGCGTACTTGATGATCGCCATGGCGACCATGCGAGCCAAGTGGTCTAATCAATCCTATGGATGCTGTTGTTGCTGTGTTTGAATGGATAGCGACCGATGAAGCTCTCGAAGATGCAGTTCAAGTTCATGAAGAAGCTCAACAAAGACAAGGACGCGCTCACCGCCGAGCTTGTGCCCCAGGTGCGTCCGTGCGAGCTTAGCTCCCACCTTTTTTGTTGTAAACCACAAGAGGTCTAACGAACTGCCTCGTACTTTCACCACGAACAGAAAATGGATCTCTTCAACCTCACAACGTTCCTAGAGAATAAGGAGAACGAGGTGCTCGTGAGGGACGCGTCAGTGCTCGTGGGGATGCATCCGGACGAGGCCACCGACGCGATCATCGACGTCGCAATCAAGTTCGACAAAGCTTTCGTGCTCGTGCCCTGCTGCGTCTTTGGCCACAAGTTCCCGCATCGCGTGCAGCCGAACGGCGAGAAAGTGGTCTCGTACGAACATCTACTAGCGTATCTGCAGGCCAAACACCCAGAGATCCAGAGGGCGTTCCTGCCTTTTGACGGCAAGAACCTCGTGCTCTTCCGGCGGCCAGCAGGCTCAACAGAGACATTAGACGTGTCGGAAGCCCACCAGGCTCTTGAATTGATGAACTGACCTGACCTAAGCGCCCTCATAGAACCACATCTCGACAATTTTCAGTCTTGGTCCTTAGCATGTGTGGATAGATGAGTCTATTGAGATCTGTTGTGGTTACGGGTCCACTGGGAACAACTTAATGCGATCGGAGAATGCGACTGCCACTGCTCGCTTCGGCTGCTCTCCGGCGACCGCACTTGAGCTGCTGCCGCTAGTATCAATCACAGCAGCATCGACTGGGAAGAAGCTCCTGCTGGTACTGCTGCTGCTGCTGGAGTTACTGCAGCTCCACTCGCGAAGCTTCTCTTTGCCTCGAAAGAGCGCGACTTGGTCGTTCCATCCCAGACAGAGCCATGCGAATAAATCGCTTCTGCTACTTTCACTGTCATCGCCAGTTGAGGGACTGCTGTCGACATGAAGGAGTTTAGCGATTGGGAACGCCACCTGAAGAGCATTGAGAAGAGCCACAACCGACAGACCGGCTTAGTCAGTCATCTCAGAATAGTCATGACGACCCATTGAGAGACTACACACAGGCTTCTCACCTCTGCCCAGAGCTCCACCACGAATCGGAAGCTCAGTTCGCGCGCTGTCGTGATCCGATACACCCTGCTGCTCATGGCATAGGACACACACGCAGACAGCAATCAGTCAAGTCGTTCCTCTTACCAGGACAGCCCACTTCGATCACATACTGTCAGCCTCACCCATCTTCTCCAGCAGCGAGGACCGTGTCTTCATCGTCTGCGCCACCCACTGAGAAGCTTGCGATCGCGCTCACAGGCGTGCACATTGGGATTTGAGCGAACACTCTGCCGCTGTGCATGACGAGCAGCTGGCGCTGACCCGTGCTGATGAGCGCGTAGGACGAGAGCGTGTTCTCAACATCCTTCACGATGACGCCCGCGATCGCTTTGACTGCTCTCGCGTATCAAATAATCACCACATACACACAACAACCGTCAGCTTTGTAGACACAACAGAACACGCAAGCATTCACGTACACACTGGCTGTGTTGTTGGCGGGTAGAAGAACGCGCCGACGCTACTGTCTGCACTCAACTGCGGTACTTCATGGGCGTCAGCCAGTCGCTCCTACGAGTACATCGAACACGCACAGTTATTCTCGTAGTACAGTACCCTCAGTGCTATCAACACATTTCAACGCACCTTCCAGAGCACTTGGTACTGATTCACGCCGTAGAGCGCGCCGAGCAGGTCGCCCGCGAGGAACTCGCCCTCGGTACCGTGCGCGCAGATGCGCAGCACCGCGCTCTCCAGCTGCAGCCGGCGCGCTTCCTAATAACGCCATTCACCCCAACAGCCATAACGCCTTACACAGTCAGAGCTCATGCTACGTGGAACACAACGCGACACATTCATATCCGGATCGTATACACCACACACAGACGCACCGTGTCACTGTGGAAGAAGACGAGCTCGCCCGAGGTCGCGCCGACCACGAGCAGCAAGTTGTCATGCGCAGCTGGATCACCTTGCGTTCGCGCCGTCGCGCGTGGGTCCGCGGCCACACACAGACTCTACATCCATCCATCCATCCATCCATCCATCCATCCATCCATCCGTCCGCACAAGACAGAGACACGGTCAGGCTGTCAGTTAGTTAGCTACACAGCCACACACACACCCGTACGCACGTACGATGAGACTGGGCAGAAGCGAATTGCTGCATTAGTAATCTCTGCATGTACAGTACGGTGCAGTACAGTATGGCTCCGTACGTACGACGTACGACGCACTTACCAAAATGGCTCCCTGCGCGACGCCGTGTGCCCCCCACAGGGGCTTGGAAAGCGACAGCGCCTGGGCTTTCGCTTGGGTTTCCGCGCCGCCAGCTGCGCCCGTGGCCTCCAGCTCTCTGCTGCCGTCGCCTTCTTCCGTCGCAGTCACATCGTAGCAGCGCACGGCGCCGCTTGCGTCTCCCGTGAAGACGCGGCCCCCGAATGCGGCGACGCACGTGATCGCATCCGCTCGCTGATCCATATGAAAGACTTGGTGTGCGTCTTGATGGATACGTTTGGTGTCGCCTTCACAAAGGCGTCACCTTGCTTGCCTTCCTGGCGCAGGTAATAACTTGGATCGAGCTCAAAATCGGTTTAGAAAGGTATGCAATTCAGCAGGTGCACTTCCGACCTCAGCCTGTTGCAAAAAATCAGAGCACCTACGATTGCATCACGAGAATGCAATTCAGGAGGTCGCCTCAACATGTGTTCTTCAGACAAGCGTCATGGGAAGATTGCCGTGTAAAAGAAAGTGAGTGGTAATCGCGGATGGAGGTGAGGCATGAGTCATGTGGGTCATGGGCATGAAATACTCACTGCATTCTATTGTATTCGTCTTAAATATGACGCTTTCTCGCGTCTCATGGTCGTCTTCTTCCTGGGAAGACCTACAAATATAACATATAGAGCTGATTCAGTCGGATCTGTCTCTGTGCTTCTTGTCATCTTCTGTGTCCTGTGTGTGGTTGTGTCTAATGTGCCGGGGGTGGGGGCGTCTATCAATGATCTCTGTCTCTCAAGAGCTCATGGACGGCAGCCGATTCCAGAACCGGAACGAGAACCGGCGCTTCGTCTTGGCTGCCTCGTCCGTACTCAGCGACATGCCACGTAGCTTGCTTGGATGCGGCTCCCACGAGTTGGGCGTCGACGGTGTGCTCTCGACGTCCCAAGGTTTGACACGCAGCATCTCGGCGGATCGAGGGGACTCCTCGGGACACTGCGGCAGCTTCTGCTGTTGGGAACCGGCTGTGGCGGCGCGCACCTGTGGAAACTTTTCCAGGAAGCTGGCGACCTGCGGCTGGAACGTTGTGATGAATACATTGCTGAGCGCGAAGTCCGGGTGGTTCTCGCTTAGCAAGTTACCGCTGAGTGTGTGCTGAAGCATCTTGGCGATCTGCACGCCGCTGGGCAGTGACCGCGCCGTGTGGGTCTGGAATCCTAGAATCTCGGGCTTGATGAGCGCGGGACAGACGATGCGCAAGAAGACGACACCGCCCACGACGATTGTCGCGTGCTGGCGGCTCTGTGGGAACGCCTTTCGGAACTCGCGCAGCACGAACTGGCACGCCGCGCGCAGCACAAGCGGCGCGAAGTGAAGCGCCTTGACGAGGCGCTGCACGATGGTCTTTGCGTACTCGCGCACTTGGTCGGGCGTCGCGGGCTTGTGGTAAAGCGTCGACTTGTCGCCGAAGACGTCACGTAGCACGTAGCGGAAGTACGGGCGGCCGTGCTCGTGGCCGAGTGACTTGAAGAGCGCGCTGAGTCCCGAGGACGATCGCAGGAACATCTCCTCGCGACCGTCGGCCTGCGCGATCTCCATCTGCACCGCCTTCTGGAACTCGTGCAGCTTGGGAAGGTCGCTCAGCGAGCGCATGCGCTCCATCTGGACGCTGCGCATGCTCGAGTCCATCTGAGCGCCGCGCATTGTTGTCGACGTCGAGGGGGAAGGGGACGACGACTGACCTGTGTGTGTGTGTGTGGCTTGTGAGGCGTGCAGCTCGTGTCTTGCCTTCTTTGTGGCAGAGGCTGGTGAGTTGGTCAATGGGGGCGACGGGCTTCGGGTCCGAAAAAGGGTGCACCTAAACTCGCGCGACAATCACTCGCTCGCGCCGACTGTTCCTGCCTTCTTCTTTTATCATTTATCCTTGAAGAAGAGCGAGAGGGCGATGTGTACTTTCTATCGCCGCTTCCGTTCCGGTTCCCCGAAAGCGTGTGTTAAGGATTTTGTTTTCGAGCACCAGCCCCAAAAATCTGATAGCTCCATCAATTTCAAGAAATAGAATGTTCCTAGAACAAGTGCAGACCTTTTAGTTGAAAAACTGAGCATAAAATGCTCAGCAAGTGTTCATTAACTACAAACGATCTGAATTTTGGGCTCAAATAAGACTACGAAATAGCATATATGCGCGGAAGCAGGTTCTCGTAAACCCTTTCAAATCTGCTAGTAAAATTTTCATCTTACAGAGTGGCACGCGATTTTGGTCGCGTTTGCTATTAAAGTGTCACACCTCTCAAAAGCGTTTGTTGAAATTTAAGAAAAATGAGCATAAAATCTCACAGGCGTGTCACTCAAACAGCAAACGCGACCAAAATCGCGTGCCATCCAATACTGGCATTTATTTTCACAGGTTTGCTTCTCTTGGAAAAGGACGTTACGACAGCAGCAAGAACGAGAAAGATGCCGCAACACTATCGCTCCATCACCGCCGACATGGTGAATATAGCCTTCCTCGTGCTCGCAGCGCGACCCACCTTACTAAAAAGCGGGTGGCCAAAGCGTTGGGCGTGTCCCGCCCTGCTCTATCGAAGCACATGTCCCGCTTTGCTCGGACGGCGCGCGCTCCTGGCCGTGACGAGCCCGCCAATGCTGACCTTGCCGAACGGGAGGAAGAAGACGAGGAAGCAGAGCACGAATATGGAGGAGGGAGTGAGTCCGAATTCGTGGCGAATGCGGAGATGCATCCACCACAAACTGAATCCTACCAGAGAACCATCAACTTTCCACTCC